>JAODAL010062973.1:0-19468 GCA_025379985.1 Phyllomedusa bahiana
CATGCTGTTTTGTTTGGGCTGCCGCAGTCCCCCTCCACACTCTGTCACTAATGTTTGCCACCTGGGCTCTCAGCTTGTTTTTTTCCAGCTTTCGCTGGCATGACTTTATCAGGCAACATTCCCGCTTCCCACAACATTGTATGAAGACCAAACCAAGCTCTCTCTTGAGCATGGCAAAACATTCTACAGCACCCTGCAGGCTCTGTGCACCGGGAAAATACTGTTTTTACGTTTTCTCCCAAGTAATTCGGAACGAAGTTTTTTTTTTTTGTCGGGAAATTCGGCGAAGTGAGCGAACCGAATTTTGAGAAATTCGCCCATCTCTAATTGCAGCTCTCATCTTTTTTTCCTTTTATGAATAGGTTGGTTGATCCAAGCATATTCTGGACCTGTAGAGGAGGGTTTCTCACAATAAATGTGATTGCTTGATATTTGAAGGAAGTGGTTTACCCCTTTTAAACGTGGACCCACCCATTTGATATAACCTCCACTAAGTCATGTGACCTGAACTTGGATAAAGGGGTTATCCAGTGAAAATAAAATATTTTCTATAACTCTCCCGTTCATACATGCCCCTAACTTATACATGGATGTTCATTTATCTTTATGGCTGCCATGTTATACTAAATTTCCGTTGTGGAAGCCTTTGTAGGGGAAGTGTCTGGATGACACTAATTGCATTCTAAAGCCTGAGACCCGCCCTTTAAACCTAGATAGATAGATCGATAGAGAGATAAACAGATTTTATATATATATATATATAAAATATAATATTATAAATATATATATATATATATATATATAATTTTATTATTATTTATTTTAAAGCCCCTTTTGACTCGGGCGCTGTACATTCGGGGGGTTACATACATTACAAATAAAAACGAGTACTTGATAAGGATAATGAAAATTGGCACGACGAGGGAAGAGGACCCTACCCGCGAGGGTTTTACAATCACAAAGGGGGGGAAAAGAGACAGAGGTGAGGGGCAACATGTCTGTGGGGGAAGTATGACAAGTTTAGTGAAGGTTATGGGCAAGCCTGAAGAAATGGGTTTTCGGGTTTTTTTGAACGTGAAAGTGGAGGAGAGTCTGATGTGGGGGGCAGTGAGTTCCAGATGGGGGGTGAAGCAGGGGAGAATTTTGGAGACGGTTGTGTGGGGAGCTGATAAGGGGAGAGAAAGGGGAGAAGACCTGTGAGGAGCGGGAGTGGGGGGGGGACAGATTTGGAAATTAGGGCAGAGATTAGGGGAGGGGAGGGGTCACGGAGACCCTTGGTCAGGGTTAGTAGTTTTGAAATAAATTCCGGGGGCAATGGAACCATAAAGGGGATTGGGCAGGGGGGGAGAGGCAGAGGAGACGAGGAGAGGTGGATAAACGGGCAGCAGATTAAGGATGGATTGGGGGGAAGCGAGGGGCTAGCTGGGGGGCCACTGAAAAGGATTTGCAGTAGTCAGGCGGGAGATGAAAAGGGGCATGGGCCACATTTTTGTAGTGTCAAGCCGAGAATGGGGGATGGGAGAGATGTTTTTTCAGGTGGAGGCGGCGGGCAGAGGTGAGGGTTTGGATGTGTGGTTTGAAAGATAAAGCAGAGTCTTAGGTTTCCCCCCAAGACACGGACTTGGGGGGCCCCAGTGAAAGTGTAGAGCCTTGACGAATAGAGAATCAGGGGGAGGGGGAGAGTTGGGTGGGGGAAAGATGATGAGTTCTGTTTTCTCAAAATTTGTTTTAGAAGACGGATGGAAAAAAGGAGGAAAGGAGGGCAACAGCAGGGATCCGGGGGAGTAGGGAAGTGACCCCTGGGGCCCGAAGTAGATTGGGGATCACCATACAGTGTAATGAAAGCCATGTGAGGGTATGAGCGAACCCAGGCCCAAAGGGGGTAGATAGAGAAGAGTAGGAACCCAGGATGACCCTTGGGGGGCACCAACAGAAAGTGGGAGGGTGAGGGGGTGGGCAAAAAGAACCTGAAAGTCCGATCAGGAGGTAAAAGGAGATCCAGGAAAGAGCCAAAGTCCCTGACCAGGGAGGAGGGTTTGTAGCAGGGGGGAATGTCAACAGTTCAAAAAAGGGAGAGACAGGTCCAAAAGGGGGGAGCACAGAGTTGACATGAGGTTTAGCAGTTACTAGATCATTTTGACTTTGGGTTTGGGCGTTTCGGTAAGGGTGGGGGCAAAACCAGATTGTAGTGGGGCAAGAAGAGAGTTGGGGGAGAGGTGGGAGGACAGCTAAAATAGACATGCTGCTCAAGGGTTTGGAAGCAAAAAGGGGGCAGTGAGATGGGGGGGATAGTTGGGCAGAGAAGAGGCTCAAGGGTTTTTTTTTTAGGGTTGGAGTATAGTAGCATGTTTAAAGGCAGAAGGGAAGATGCCAGGGTTATTGATAGGTTGAAGAGAGGGTGAGTGCTGGGATATAAAGCACTGAGGTCTGGGGTGAGGTGGGATGGCAGTGGGCCAACAAAAGGGATGAGGTTTTTTTTTGGCAGTAAGGGGGAAGCTTGTCAGAGTGACCATGGGGGAACAAGTTAAGGGGAAAGCAGGTTGCAAGGGAAGCGAGGGGGGGGGGACGCGGGCTGAAGCTTTCCTGATGAGGGTTATATATATATAATAGATAATATATAGATAATATATATTAATAGATATATATATATTTAATATAATATATATATAATTAAAAATATATATAAAAAAATATGATAAAATATATAGATATATAAATATAGACTATATTATAAAAAATATAGATATATATAATTATATATTATATAATTTTAAAAATATAAATATATATATATATATATAAATTAATAACATAAAAAAAAAGCCAGCACCAAAAAACAATAAAGCAACAGGGACCACAATATTGACTCACGTCACAAGTCCATAACATATATCAGGATAAAACCACAGCACCCAATATAAGGGGAAAAAGGAAAGAATACTTTTTTCCCAAAATCCACAGGCAACGTAGGAAAAGGCGCAGGAGAGCCAAACGTTGCTCGTGGATGTTGGAATAAAGTTTTTTTTTCATTTTTTTCAGCTTATATTGGAGTGCGGGGTTTTTATCCGATATATATATATATATATATATATATATATATATATATAAATATATATATAAATATATAATATCTGTCATCTCTCTATCTACTACCTATCTACATCTGGGTTTTAAAGGGCAGGCCTCTGGCTTTAAAATGCAATGAGTGTCATCTGGACACTTCCCCTACAAAGGCTTCCATAAAGGAAATATATATTTATATTGTGGCAGAGTGACCTTAATTTGTCACAGATTTCCCTGCAGGGGGATCAGGGGAATACCCCAGACCGGGGTCCGGTGGGGGAAGGCAACTATTTTGGTCAGTAGCCATAGGTTGTTGACACAGGTAGCTAGCATGGGTTGCTTTGTCTGAAATGGTCACAGTGTTAGGTGGGAGGTCCCAGTGTTAGGTGGGAGGATTCTGGCAGGTCCCTGGAGACCTATAAAAAGCCTGGTGCTATAGGTGTCCAGAGGGGCGTGGTTGCTACCTGGAGGTTTGGACCAGCAGAGCTGAGAAAAGAGGTCTGGTTCCCAGAGGCTTGAGGGAAACCTGTACCATACTGGGAGAGTACAGTGTTTATGGGCTGGACATTAGGTCCAAACCACCGATAGACAGAGTCTATCATTGTGTTTTAGTTAGTGGCTAGACCCGAGTTTTTTTTTTGTTTATTTTTTTGGTTGTATTCTCCTTCCCTCAAAAAACCCACTGGGGGCCGGGTTAAAGAGAAGCCTGGTGTTGGTGTACCAAACCGTCTTACAAAATGACGGCGATCCGTGAGCTGAGTAACCCCCGAGACGGTCCAAGATGGCGGCTGGACCAAAGTGAGGTCTCATTATATATATACATAAGAAACAAAGAACTTCCGCAGCACTCTTCAAGGAAATGTAAAACTATAATACATACACACACACACACAACAATATATATATATTAAAAATTATATAATACATATATATATATATATAAATTACATATATATATATATATAAAATATATATAAATATATTATATATATATATAAAATATACCCATACCACAAAAAAAGCAGCACATAAATGTAAAAAATAGCAAAGCGGGTGCCAGTGAAAAAAAAAGACTCGGCAAGTAACTCCAAATAACAAATATAAAAAAAATCCGCACAAAAATTTGGGGTATAGTTAAAAAAAAATTCTTAATGCACAACACTGCTTTTTCATTATAGTATTATTGTATTACACAAATTTTTTAATTGATTGTTTATGATTTGGTATAATGGTATGTGTATGATGTGTATATATCCTTGGAGCCGTTTGTCACTGAAGACGGCTCTGTGAGAGAGCCAAACGTGGGTTTTTTTCTGTGGGGGAAAAAAAGGGGTTTTCGTTTTTTTGAACTATACCCAAGTTGTGCTGGGGATTTTTCCCCTCATTTTTAATTACATATATTATAACACATATACATAACATATAAACACTCACCGGCCACTTTATTGGGTACACCTGTCCAACTCTCGTTAAAACTTAATTTCTAATCACCAATCAATGGCGGCAACTCAGGCATTTGGGCAGTAACATGGTCAAGACAATCTCCGCAGTTCAAACCGACATCAGTATGGGGGGAAAAAAGGTGATTGAGTCCCTTTTTGAACGTGCAGGGTTGTTGGTGCCAAAAAGGGCTGGTCTGAGTATTTAGAACGCTGATCTCCGGGGGATTTTCACACAAAACCACCTAGGGTTTTACAGAGAATGGCCGAAAAAGAAAAAACATCCATGAGCGGCAGTCCTGTGGGCGGAAATGCCTTGTTAGCCCAAGGTCAAAGGAGAATGGGCAACTGGTTTTGAGCTGATGAAAAGGCAACAGTACCAAAAAGCCACCCGTTACAACCAAGGTAGGAGAAGAGCATCTCTGAACGCACAGTACGGGGGAACTTTTAGGGAGATGGGGAAAAACAGCAGAAACCCACCGGGTGCCACTCCTTTTAGCTAAGAACAGGGAAAATGAGGCTCCAATTTGCCCAACTCATCGAAATTGGACAGTAAAGATTTGGAAAAACGTTGCCTGGTCTGATAGTCTGATTTCTGCTCGACATTCGGATGGGGAGGGTCAGAATTTGGCTCAACAACATGAAAAACAGGATCCACCGCCTTGTATCAAAAGGGTTTAGGGGTGGTGGTGGTGGGTTTTATGGGGGGGGGAATATTTTTCTTTCCCTCTTTTGGGCCCCTTGGTACCAATTGAGCACGTTTTCAAACCCGGGGGAATCTATGCCACAAAAATTGAGGCAGTTTTTGAAGGCAAAAGGGGGGCCAACCCGTTACTAGCATGGGTACTAATAAAGTGGCCATGAGTGTATAACATATTCAAAATATACACATAACATACATAATATATATATATATACATACATATATTACATAAATATACAAATATAATACATATAATACATACAATATATACATATATATTTCATACATTAAATACATAATATACATACATAATTTTACTAATATACTACAATATATACATATAATACATAATATATATACAAAATAAACATACAATTATTATACATTATATATATATATAATATACATACACATATATACTAATATATATATCAATTATACATACATAATAATAATATATACAACATAATATACATACATATATAAAATACATATATACATATATACATATATACACATAACAATATACATATATATATCACATAAATTTCATATTTTTATAATACATATAACTTTATATACCAATATACATATATATACATATATACTTATAACACATATATATATATACACTATATAAAAAAATAAACATATATATATATAATATATATAATATATATATATATATATATATATATATACATATCATATGCATATATATAGTCAATACCATATATGCAAATACACATATATAATCAGGGAAAAAAAGTATTTAGTCAGCCCCAATTGTGCAAGTTCTCCAACTTAAAAAAGATGAAGGGGCCCTGAAATTTGACATCAAGGAAACCTCAAAAAAAGGCAAAATGAGAAAACCAATCCAGTAAATCACATTGTCTGATTTGCTTGTTTGTAGGTGACGAATACTGTACTTGTTTTCCACCATAATTTGCAAATAAATTCTGTCAATTTTCTGGATTTGTTTTCTCATTTTGTCTCTCATAGTTGAGGGCTACCTATGAAGTCAATTACGGGGATTGTCATCTTTTAAGTGGAGAAAATTCACAATTTGCTTAAGGGAACCTACATGTATGAGTAAAATACATGCAAATGATGTAAGGGGGGGTCCCCGACCAGGTTATAGGGGTTACTGTGGGAAAGTGTGGCCAGGCAGCCTGGGATTTGATTTGTTTTCATTTCTGTTTCTGTGTTTAACTGTGCTGAAGAATAAAGTTGACTGAGGCCAGTGTTTGACAGAAACCATGTGGTCCATGTGACAAATGTTGGAGTGCCTGCCCGCTTACCAAAAGCGGCAATCCTGTGAACTAATGACCCCAGGAAGATCTAGTATGGCGTTCAAGCACAAGTGAGGAATCTCAATATATATTGATAGATAGATAAGCAGTATCTCACAAAAGTGAGCACACCCCATGACATTTTTGTAAATATCTTTTCATGGGACAACACTGATGACTCTTTGATACCATGTAAAGTAGTCAGTTTACAGCTTTTGGTGTGCCCTCAAAATAACTCAACACACAGCCATCAATGTCTACCACTGGCAACAAAAGTGAGTACATCCCTAAGTGAAAATGGACAAATTGTGCCCAAAGTGTCAATATTTGTGTGGCCACCATTATTTTCCAGCACTGCCTCTCTTGGTCATGGAGGTCACTAGAGCTTCACAGTTGCAGTCACTGGAATCCTCTTCCACTCAATGACAACATCATGGAGCTGTTGGATGTTAGCGACCTTGCAGTCCTCCACCTTCCATTTGAAGAGGCCCCACAGATGCTCAATAGGGTTTAGGTCTGGTGACATGCTTGGCCAGTCCAGCCCCTTTACCCTCATTTTCTTTAGCAAGGCAGTCGCTATCATGTTGGAATACTGCCCTGTGCCACAGTTTCTGAAGGGAGGAGATCATGCTTTGCTTTGGTATGTCACAGTACATGATGGCAATCATGGTTCCCTTAATGAACTGTAGATCCCCAAAACCAGCAGCATTCATGCAGCCCTAAACCATGACTCTCCCACCACCCTGCTTGATGTAGACAAGACACACTTGTCTTTGTACTCCTCACCTGGTTTCCGCCACACACGCTTGACATCATCTGAGCCAAATAACTTTATCTTGGTCTCATCAGACCACAGAACGTGGTCGCCTTAATCTATGTCCTTAGCCTGCTTGTCCTCAGCAAACTGTTTGCAGGCTTTCTTGTGCATCATCTTTAGAGGAGGTCATGCAGACCAATTTAATGTAGTGTGCGGCATATGTTCTGAGCACTGACTCCCCACCCCTTCCTCAGCAACAATGCTGGCAGCACTCATATGTCTATTTTGAAAAGACAATCTCTGGATATGACACTGAACACCCGCCTTTAACTTCTTTGGTCAACCATGGTGAAGTCTGTTCTGAGCAGAAAATATCTTGTTAAAGCGCTGTATGTTCGAGGCCACCATGCTGCAGCTCAGTTTCAGGGTGTTGGCAATCTTCTTATAGCCTAGGCCAATATTTTTTTAGAACAACAATTCTTTTTTTTTAGTTCCACAGATAGTTCGCTGCCATGAAGTGCCATGTTGACCTTCCAGTGACTAGTATGAGAGAATGTGAGAGAGATAAAACCTAATTTAACACAACTGTTACCCATTCACATCTGAGACCTTGTTACACCAATGAGTTACATAACACTATGGATGGAAAATGTCAAATTGGGCACAATTTGCCTATTTTTAATTAGGGGTGTACTCACTTTTGTTGCCAGTGGTTTAAACATTGATGGCTGAGTGTTGAGTTATTTTGAGGACACACCAAATTTACACTGTTATATAAGCTATACACTGACTACTTTACATTGTATCAATATTTTCAGTGTTGTCCCTTGAAAAGATGTATTACAACATTTACAAAAATGTCAAGGGGTACTCACTTTTGAGAGATGCTGTAGATCTAGATAGATAGATAGATAGATAGATAGATAGATAGATAGATAGATAGATAGATAGATAGATAGATAGATAGATAGATAGATAGATAGATAGATAGATTTACAGATTTTTCAAGTTTTTGTTCAATTCTTTAAGACAACTTTTCTAGCTGAAGAGTGGGATAAAGATAAATGGTTGAGTTGGTCATTAATCTTTTTAAAAGGTTGTATTAAAAAGCAATAAATAATCAGTTTTAGAGCCGGAAAATTAAAGTGATCTGCTAAGATTTATGAAGAAGAGGAAATTTTCTCTAACAGAGTCTGGTGAAAAGTTCAAGACAGCTGCTAGACCGACCTGATAATTTGCACACAAGAACTCACAGCTCTTTGGCACCTGTTATGAATTAAGAGGGCAGAAAATCACGCAATAATGTATCCTGCTTGAGATTTACAGCAGTTCCTTTGATTATATTGGATTTTTATATTGATACTATAAACTAAAAAAATTATTGTTTGGTGTACATATCAAATATATCAATTTTGAATTTGCAAATAAAAAGATATGTTGATAAGTGACGTTAAAGGTAGAATTTATTAAGAAAATAATCCAAAACATTTACTTGTCAGTCCACAGGATTGTGTGCTAGGTCCTAAAATAGTTTTGTAAAAATGTGGGGAAAAAAATCTTTCACTTTTTGGTCATCTCCATTTTGGATGAGATCTAAATGATGTTTTTTATGTTTAAAGGGAGGGAAGGTTTCTGCTTTGGTAAGTTACCTCCCAGGAAGACAGATCAGCCTAAGTCCATAATTCTTTCAGAATTCACCTGTTCCACATAAAGTAGCATTGGAGAGGGATACATAAACCATGCCTCCTGGAATCCATATAAGCCCATAACTCTTTCCAAATTCACGTGCTCCACATAAAGTAGCATTGGAAGTGGATACATAATGCAAGCCTCCTGGAATCCATATGGTTGGCTGAAAAGACAGGGCCAGTGAAAAGTAAGATACCATGGTGCTACTGGGTTATTTTTCATGTTTAAAATTTTTAAGTGCTGCATGAACAAATAATCTAAAGCAAATATAGAAAGACCGAAAATTAATATTTGTAGTTCTGTAATGGGTGAAGTTTTTTCCATTGTTTATTCTCAAGCATATTCACTATTGTAAAACATATTTACCACATATGAGACTATCACGGTTTAAACACTTTAAGACAAATCCTTAAAGGGGTTGTCTCACTACAAGGATTGCTTTTTATGTTAAAGATCTTGCAAAAACAAGTCACTTTGCAATATATGTCCATTAACAGTGTCCTACCTATTCTGAGATGTTCCCTCTTGTATGGGCTGCATCAGCTCCTTGGGTCGCTATAGCTACAGACCTGTTTGATCTCTCCTGATGTCAACGCTGGTTGCTATAGGCTGTCAACACTGGTTGCTATAGCTGCAGACCTGGCTTCTACTGCAGACTAGTGGAAGCCTGTAAACACTCCCCTGAATTCGAAGTGAAACCAAACAAACAGGACTCAGGTAAGATGAATCAATGTAGTGAGACAACCCCTTTAAGACAAATCAGCTTCTAACATCTCAAAAAAACATAAGATTTGGTGATGATATGAAATTTGTACAATGGGGAAATACCTGTGAAATTCAATGTGTAATACTTGGCGCATGAAATTAAAGTAGTATATTGTAATGTGTGTACATCCTATGTCTTTATGGGATCTAAAAGATCTTTATTTTTAATATAAAACTTCATTTCTAGAAGCCAGTTAGTCTAAGGCCTCATGCACATTTTTGTGTAGTACCACATTTTGCAACTTCTGAGCTTTACAGAACCATTATAGACTTATGCAACCCTTACTGTACCTCTCTATGCCTTTTTAACCCACATATGGAAATTTAAATCAAAAAAAAAAACCATTTAATGTCATGTTACAAAGATATTCTCCCCTAGTTTTGCATTATACAATCCCTAGGGAGGGCCATTTTTGGTAAACACAGCAGTCTTTTAAAGGGGGCTGCTGGACCCTTTATTTTCTGCCCCAGCCTAAAAAACATTCATTCATGATACATTTTTTCCCACCCTTTTTTGAAAATTAAAATTTATTTTTACTGTTGTAAAGGGGAAAAGCATGGGAAAATTTGTGGGTCATAAAAGAAATTTATTTTCCTTTTTCCACAAATCACAGGTGTCGATTACATGGCCTGATAATCACCATAGCGATTTTTGTTTCCCAAAAGGGTTTAAAGAAGAGATTTTTTTTAAAAAAGGTCAGAGCAAAATTTGCAGGAGGAACTTTTTCTTCAAGGTATTTGAAAACCAAAAATGTTTTTGCACTTTGGGGGAAAATTTTTACTGAAAGTTGGGGGATGGGTTTTAGATTTTTTCCCCTAAAGGGGAAAAAGTTTTTCGGGTTTTAAAAAAGTTTCTAACTTTTCATTACCTTGTAAACAACTTTTCTAAAAAAATTTAAAAAAGCGTAAAAATCAATTTCATTTTCCCTTACTAGGAGGGTTTTCCAATTTGAAGTCTGAATGTGATTTGAAACCCAAAAAATGCCCTTTTTTAAATTTTGTTTTAAAATTATAATAAATGACCTTTGACCCCCACTTTCCCCAAAATTCTCCATACCTTGAGAGATCTTCCTTCAAGACTTATAGCTCTCTTCTTGCCTGCACTGTTTAAAATTTCATTCTTTTTTTTTACCCCTTTATGTAGAAAATAGGGGTTTAAAATAAAAAAAAATGTAAAAAAAAAAACAAAATAAAATTAAATTTCCCGGGGCCGGGTCAAAATTTTGCCCAACCCTCAGGGCTCCCTCAATGGTGGTGAGGGATAATCTAGAGTTCTCAAAATGAGTGTATTCACAAATTACATTTTTTGGGCATCATTTTTTAAATAAATTGAATTCATGATAAACCACTACAGTACTTGATACTTTTTTTTTAACCAAAGACCAAATTTGAGCCACAAAGAAGTATGTAATTCCTTTAATATTTCCCATTTCTTTATAATCCAATCCTGTCTTAGCTCAAAAAACTGCATCAAAACTGTACTTGACATTTTTATTTTTTTTTTATTAAAAACACACTTACTTGGATCACATTTTTGGACCATAGTTTTGATAGTATTCATTCAATAGAGCATTCAAAGTTACAATCAATTTGAAAAAATTTTTATATAAAAATTTTTTATATTTATATATAAATTTTTATAAAAATATATAAAATATATTCATACTGGGGAAAAACATTTCGAATCTGGTTTTGGGTTTTGGGAAACAAAAGGGGAGACCAAGGGGAAATAGTAGATGCAGCATCATGATATCATCAGTGACTAGCTTGGGCTACATCTTACATCTTTGGGGGCCCAAACAGATCTGCACTCTTTAAAACTCAAATGGGGGTGTTAATAAACAAGGTGCAACCGAAGGTCACTTTTTTTTTTTTGGAAAAGTGTATATGAAAAAAAATATGTAACTAAACATTTTTTTTAAAAAAATTTTTTAAAAAAAGGGGTAATTGGTTTTGTTTCTACACTCTTTTAAAATTTTTTTGAGTTTTTCCTTTATTTTAAAAAATTTTCTTAAAAGGGGTTTTTCAAGGATTTTCCCCTTTTTGCATTATTCTTTTACCAAATTCAATTTTACCCCGATAACAATCCATTTGGGAAGAATCTTTAATTAAAACCCCTTTTACCTTTTTTGGGAAAAAATAAAACCCTTATAATTAGGACAAGAAAAATTCTGTCGTGAAAATAGGTTTTAAAGAAGCCCCCAAATAGGGGCCCTGTTGGGTTCCCCCATTGGTTTCCCCCCCCAAAATTTTTTTGTTAAGGGGTTTAAACTTTCGGGTTTGGGCATCATCATGGCCACGGACTTTAATTTTGATTTTTCTGGTTATCCCCCTTTTGTGGAACAAGGGGGGGTGTAGGCCCTGGGTGTTGATGGAAAAGCCCCCCATGACAATTCACTTCTGGGTTTTAAAATAAGGAAAGGGGAACCCAGGAAAACCCCCAAAAGTGGCACACACAAAACCAAAGCAATGTCCGGGGGCCCAAAAGGGGGGGGATGCTAAAATTTAAAGTTTAGGGAAAAACCCCTTTTAAACCCTCTAACCCTTTTCAAATAGTTGATTTTTTTTCACACAATAATTAAAAATTTTTTTCGTTAAATGTAAACAAGACCCTTTTTCCCAAAAACAAATTATTTTTAAAAACTGTTTTTGGGGTAGGAGAAAAAAGGGGATTTTTAATTTCCCCTGATGCCCCCCCTTTTCTCTTGGTTTCCGTCCCTATCTCCCCTTTGATAGGGGAAAAGGGGAATGAAAAGTCAAACCCCAACAAATCTTTATTTAAAAAATTAAAATTAAATTACTAATTTGGGTTTTATTAAATTTGGGGGATGTAAAAACTTTTTTTATTACGATTAAAAATTCTTTATTTGGGTATTTTGTAATGGCAGCTAAATTATAAAGGGGGGGCTTAATATGCAATTTTTTGGATTTTTTAGAAACCCCCACTTTAAAAGGCAGAGTTGGGGGAATCAACCGGGGGGGGGTCTTTGGAAAAGGCATGTGGGGGGAAAGGGGAAAACCATTCTTTACAAAACCTTCAAGATCATAACTTGTGGGTTTTTGGGGGAGGGGGGTGGGTTTTAGTTGAATTTTAAAGTGGCATGTAGGTGAGTACACCGGGGCTGCAAATCTGGGTTAATATTTTTTAGAAAACAAGGACGGGGAAGAAAACAGGAAGTTGGGAAAAGAGGTTTTTTTGGGGGAAGGGGAAAAGGGAAATTTAAAATTTGAGGGGGAAGAAAACCGAAACTGGAAAGAGTAAGGGAAGGAGGGAAAGGGGAAAAAATTTGGAAGATTTTTGGGGAGGGGAAAAAGGGAAGGGTTTTGGGGTTTGGGGGGGGTTTAAAAAGGGGGGGGTTTGGGTTTTTTTAAAAGGTGGGTGGGGGGGAAAAAAGGAGGAAAGGTGGGGGGGAAAGAAAAGGGGGGGGTGGGGAGGGGAAGAAAAGGGGATGGGAAAAGGGGGTGAGGGGGTGGAAAGGAAAACAGAAGAATTTGGGAAAGAGTGGGACAGGAAGAAAATGGAAATGGGAAAAAGGTAGGAAGGGAAGAAAAAGAATTTCTCAAAAAGTGAGGAAAGGGGAAAAAACCGAAGATGGAAAAGGGGGAGGTTTGGGGAAAAAAGAAGTGGCAAACAGGTGAGGCGGGGAAAAAAAACCAAAAACTTTGGGAAAAAGTTTAGGGGCGGAAAAAAAAAGAAGACTGGCAAAAAAGTGAGGACGGGGGAAGAAAAAAGAAGACTGGGGAAAGAGTTAGGACAGGGGAAAAAAAAAAAGACGGCAAAAAGTGAGGCAGGAAGAAAAAGGAAAAAACTGGCCAAAAAAGTGAGGACGGGGGAAGGGAAAAAAGAAGGGCGGCAAACATGAGGGCGGGAAGAAAAAAAAAAGATTGGGAAAAAGTGAGGGACGGGGAAAAAAACGAAGACTGGCAAAAAATGAGGAAAGGGGGGAAAAGAAAAAACTGGAAAGAGGGGAGGATGGAAGGGAAAAAAGAAGATGGCAAAGAGTGAGGACAAAAAAAAATGAAGACTGGCAAAGAGGGGGACGGAAAAAAAAACAGAAAAAATGGCGAAAATTTAGGGGCGGGAAAAAAAAAAGAAAACTGGAAAAAAGTGGAAAGGGTGGAAGAAAACAGAAGACTGGCAAAGAGTGAGGACGGGGGGGAAAAAAGAAGGGCTGGCAATCAGTGAGGACAGGAAGAAAAACCCAAAAACTGGGAAAGAAATGGGGTGGGAAAAAAAAAAAGAAGACTGGCAAAAAGTGAGGGACGGGGAAGAAAAAAGAAGACTGGGAAAAAGTGAGGACGGGGAAAAAAAAAAAAAAGAGACTGGGAAAGAGTGAGGACGGGGAAAAAAACGGGAAGGGTGGAAAAAAGTGAGGACGGGAAGAAAAAAGAAGGGTGGTAAAAAAAGGGGGACGGGAAAAAACAGAAGACTGGCAAAGAAATGAGGACCCAAAAAAAACGAAGATGGCAAAGAGTGAGGAGGGGAAAAAAACAGAAATGAAAAGAGTGAGGACAGGAAAAAAATAGAAGACTGGCAAAGAGTGAGGACGGAAGAAAACAGAAGACTGGCAAAGAGTGAGGACGGGAAGAAAACAGAAGACTGGCAAAGAGTGAGGACGGAAGAAAACAGAAGACTGGCAAACAGTGAGGACAGGAAGAAAACCGAAGACTGGCAAAGAGTGAGGACGGGAAGAAAACAGAAGACTGGCAAAGAGTGAGGACGGAAGAAAACAGAAGACGGGCAAAGAGTGAGGACAGGAAGAAAACAGAAGACTGGCAAAGAGTTTAGGGCGGGAAGGAAAAACCCGAAACCCGGGAAAGAGTGAGGACAGGGAAAAAAAAAAAGACTGGCAAAAAGTGAGGATGGAAAAAAAACAAAGACTGGCAAAGAGTAGGGCGGGAAGGAAACAAAGACTGGGCAAAAGGGGTGAGGACGGGAAGGGAAAACCCGAAGACTGGGAAAGAGTGAGGACGGGGAAAAAACAGAATACTGGAAAAAAGTGAGGGGCGGGAAAAAAAAAAGAAGATGGCCCAAAAAGTGAGGACGGGGGAAAAAAACGGGAAAACTGGCAAACAGTGGGGGAGGGAAAAAAAAAGAAGACTGGGGAAAGAGTACGACGGGAAGAAAAAAGGAAAAACTGGCAAAGAAAAAAGGGCAGGAAGAAAATAGAAGACTGGCAAAGAGTGAGGACGGGAAGAAAACAGAAGACTGGCAAAGAGTGAGGACGGGAAGAAAACCGAAGACTGGCAAAGAGTGAGGACGGGAAGAAAACAGAAGACTGGCAAAGAGTGAGGACGGGAAGAAAACAGAAGACTGGCAAAGAGTGAGGACGGGAAAAAAATAGAAGACTGGCAAAGAGTGAGGACAGGGCAGTGTGGGATCTGAGGTAAAAGGAGAGGTGAGTTTAACTTTTTTTTTTTTTTTTTAAAGGGCAGCAGTATGCTAAAAAAATGATAAAAATTTTACTTGAAAACCCCTTTAATAATTGTTATTTATGATGAGGTTTTGGTTTTTCTGCTGCCGGTGTTGGACACTCAAAAGCTTCATTAACCATAGAATATTCCATACCTAAACTGAATACAATTGAGAAACTATCCAGTTGTTGCTTAGGGAGTGACAATTAAACACACTTAGCAATAAGACCTTGAATTGGGCTGCTTTGTGTAACTGTTTCAGCTGTCAGGAAACATAATTTTATGCTGTAAAGGATGAACATCTCTGATTTATTGTTTAACCACTAGTTCAGGAGCTGACGCCAGAATTTATTTTCCACTCTGGATTCCAAAGTATCATAATACATTTCTTGTTTCATTCCGTTTGGCAATGAAACCACAATTTTACTCTCTGATAGTTTCAGTCTATTGATGGTTACTATATACAGTAGCTGGGGAAATACCACTTGGTTGTTAGGATGACTCAAGTATCATTGTAAAGCAGCTTAGACTCAGAATTACATTTCATAAGGATATTTGCCCCTTTTGTGCTGGGAAACCTCTTTTGTAAAAGTGCGGAGGTAAATGGGAACATATAACAACTTACTTTTATTTTCCATTAGCATCAGGCTTATTAAGAGGCTAAATGCAAAAAAGAGACTCTAGATAGATTGTAATCAGAGGTATAATATCCCTATATCAATATACAAGCCAACAGAGACGGGACAAAAATGATATTTAAAATATAACTTTTAATGTATAATCTATAAAAAAAGGGTGGACACTTATGCCATACAGGCATCTATAATAAAAACAACCAAATCACAAGCAAAAAATATGGGGAGGGACCAGGAAACAATATCCCTATGTAGCCCTAGAGACAAAGGACTATTATGCCCTACCTGACCAAACAACGGGAAAATATCGCCCTGACGAGGGCGGGTCCTGACCGGAGCCTTAACCCTGTATAAATAAAACCCCTAGTGTGGCCCTATTGATCCCACAGGCTATCCACATTTTATTTTTGATTCAGTCTGTGGTATTCACCAGGATACTGTATAAAACCATGCCCAGACGTATACTGTTTAGTTTGGTTTATATTTGCTCTATTTTTGTAACAATGCTGGTGGACTCCAAACAAACAGAGAGGTAAACCAGCAAGAAATAACAACACAAAGCGTATCAATCAAAAGAAGAAAGACTCAACGCTAGACGATTTAGCAAACAGAAAGCGGGCGGATCGTGACATATGTGGAGATTCCATATGTGGGTTTAATCCAGAAGCAAGAGAGTTATAGCAATAACTTACCCTAACTGTCTCTAAATCTTACCCTAAATCTTGCCCTATTGCTGTCCTTAACACAGGAATCTCTATCCCTAAGACTGACCCAACAGTTTACCCTCAAAACTGTCCCTAAGGTACAACTGACCCTAATAAAGAAAGTGGCTCTAGGACCCAGCAGAAACTAGACAAATGGCAAAATGATGTTCTTAAGAACTACAAACAATAGAACTTGGCTAAATGGAACTTGGACAAGAAACAACAATATGCTAGAACTTGACACAGCTGAACTACACAATAGGTTTTGAGAAACAATAATCTGACTTATCATGACTAGACAAGACCTTTCTGTATACTCTGGAATCAGACTGCCATATTTAAATGAGCATTATATAGAATAGAAGATGCTAAGGTGCTACACGTGCACGGCCAAGTCAGCTGACAAGCAAGGCTCTTGAGCAGTTGACATGCAGCCGCTCCAAACAAACACACACAGAAGACAGACAAAATAGAGAAACCTCTGTTGACCAAATAGGCAGGAGAGGAGGAAATGATAGGAGAGTTGCTGCCATTTAAAAAAAAAAAAAATAATGTAATTTCCATGCTTTTGCCATCAAACAGGAAAATGCATGGTAGACCAATTAAAAGGGGTTTTATTACTATGATATGCCTCCTAAACTAGCCCTGAAACCTTTCTGTTCTGAACGGAGAAGTGATCAGGATTCTTCTGTTGAAATGAATGAAAGTTCCTATAACAGTCGAGCATTGCCGCTCAGCTAAACGCCAGTCCATGTATATGGTTGAGTCCCGACCACCTTTCCATGCATAACAGAGAGGTTTAAGGGCTCATTTTGGAGATAGGTGCGGGTCCCAGAGGTGGGTCCAGGCCTATCAGACAATGATGGCATATTCTACTGCTATGTCATCACTGTCTATGGTGAGACAACCCCTTTAAGACTATGTTCACTCTATGTCACCACCACAACATATGTCTGAATACTGTTTTTCACTGTATTCTGGCAAATACCATAAATGGAGTCAAAAACAAGATGTGGACAGTGGATGGAAGTATTGTTTAAATTGTTGATGCATTTAAACTGTATTGGAAAAACCAGACAGGTACAAGGAAAAAAATATGTGATGTGTCCTGTTGGATTTCCAGATTTTAGCTAGTTAAAGAAATTTAGAAATACAGAAGGGCTGTGGAGTAAACCAAACTCCCAACTCTATTTTTCCACACTCCAGCATCAACCCCATGTCCAACTCCGATTTATTTTTAAGAGCACGTTTAACAATTCAATTTAATAATTCTACAAACATATTTCTTTTTTGAAGCTGTGATTAGTCAGTGTATTTTCACTGACTCCACAATCCTGTTCAGAAAACCCATTTTCAATTACCTGTCACTGCTTTCCAAGTGTATAAAAGAAAATCCTCAATTCAGGACTTCCATCAATTATCCAAAGCGGGGAGGAGCTACACGATCATCTTTCTCTCTGGAGGACCCAAGATATCCATTGATTTCAACCACCACTAAGTGACGCTTCATTTGCACTGTGGTGGCTTTGCAGAGAAAGTCAATCCTTGCTTCCAGATCCTTTTATGGGCAGCACAGTGGTTAGCACTGTTGCTTTCCAATACTGGATTCTTGGGTTCAAATCTCACCAAAGACAACAGCTGCAAGGAGTTTGTATGTTTTCCATGTGTTTGCATGAGATTTCTCCGGGTACTCCACTTTCCCGCACGATCTACAAACATTCTTATATGTTAGATTGTGATCTCTAATGGGGAAAAGCACCAATGTGAGTAATGACAATCTCTGTACAGCACTGTAGAATATAGTGGTGCTATATAAATGAATCAATTACAATTGCTTTAGGTCCCAACAGTCGAACATCCAATAATCAAATAAAAAAAAATTCCAGCAAAAAAGAATTGTCAAAATTGGTTAGTCCCTTAAGGTAATGAGTAACCAACTAAACATTTAAAACGTAACTTTTAATAAATGATTAAATAAACTATAAGATAATTCAATACTCCACATGGGACAGGGTCAAAGAATATCACCTGAATACTGAAGGGAACAGAAAATAGATTATTGGTAATTGACAGGTAACAAGTATTGTCCTATACGGGCTATACCTGCCCATTTTTCCTATGGGTTTCACTTTACAAGTTTGTTTTTCACCTTTTTTTTCCCAATAATGAGTCCATCCTATGTTTGGATGAAATGTTTTATGGGGTGTTCACTTAGGGTGCAATAGGGCTAAATAAGGTTTAATGTTGCAGGGTCCCCCTTTGCAGGGCGTTTGCTCCACAGAGGGTAAGAAATTTTTGAAGGCCCAATAGGGCTATTATGTCCCCTTTTTTGAATTGATGTCCTTCTTTTTTGAATTTACATGGATGGACTTGTTTTGGATCCATATTGACATACAAGGGGCATCATCGGACTGTTGATACTGGGAGGTGGTGATTCCATTATCAATAATTTATTTTCTGATCCCTTCGGTATTTATGTGATCTTCTTTGACCCTGTTCCATGTGGAACATTGAATTCTCTTAGGCTGTGTTCACACAGCATTTTTGGATCCAATTTTGGATCCGTGCTGGATCCAAAAATCGCATCCAAAAACGCAGCGTCAATTGGATCCAACACGTATCCATCATGCAGCTGTGTGTTTAGATCTGTGTTGGCTGCAGCAGTATCGCACCCTATAGTTTAAAATAGGGCTTTTGCTGCATCTTTCGGACCAAGAATGGACATGTCAATTCTTGGAACTGATCTGAAAGACGTAATGAGACACTCATCGGTGATCAAGTTAAAAGCAATGTAAAATCACATTGCTATTGTTAGATACGTGTCTGGGGTCCGACAGACAGATTCAAACACATATCTAAAAGCTTATGTTCACACGGACTCAACACGCCGTGTGAACATACCTATATAGTTTAATTATGAGTTATTAAAAGTTATTAAAAGTTTTATGTTTAGTTGGTAAACTCATATTTTTGTGGTTTGTGTTTTGGGTTTAGTCTTTTTTTTGT
>JAODAL010062974.1:0-19467 GCA_025379985.1 Phyllomedusa bahiana
CACCCACGAAACCCCGGGCCCCGGGGTCAGGCTGTGGCACAGGACGGGTATAGCAATGTCCAGTTCAACAAAAAATGGTGGTTAAAAAGCTCCTTTTTTCCCGGCACTTTTTATTGGGGGCAGAAGGTTTAAGGATAAGTGCCCAGGACAGGGGGAAGTTATGTCCATTCAACTAAAATGGTGGTTGAAAGATTTTTTTTTCCGGCACTTTTTAATCTGGGGGGTCAGACGGGTTTAAGGTCATACTGGGCCCAGGACGGGGCGATATGCCCAGTTAAACCTAAAATGGTGGTTGAAAGATCCTTTTTCCGGATTTTTTAATCTTGGGGGGTCAGCAGGTTAAGGGGTCAGTGCGGTCCAGGGACAGGGTTTGTCAATGTCCAGTTCAACAAAAATGGAGTTGAAAAAAAATCTTTTTTCCGGCATTTTTTAATCTGGGGGTCAGACAGGTTTAATGGTCATTGGGGCGGTACAGGACAATTAGTCATTGTCCTTAAAACTAAAATGGGGGTTGAAAGCCCCTTTTTTCCGGCCTTTTTAAATCTGGGGTCATGCGGGTTTTGGGGCTCATGCTGTGGCCCAGGGACGGGATAGTAAAAGCCCAGTTCAATAAAATGGTGGTTGAAAGACCCCTTTTTCCGGACTTTTTTAATTGGGGTCTGAGGTTGGGGCTCAGCTGGGCCCAGGACAGGGTAGCCCCATGTCCGTAAAAACTAAAATAGTGGTTAAAGATTTTTTTTTTCCCGGGCATTTTTAAATGGGGGGGCCCTGCAGGTTTGGGGCTCGCTGCGTTCCAGGCGGGGATTTCAATGTCCAGTTAAAGAAAAATGAGGTTAAAAATACTCCCTTCGGGGGACTTTTTAATTTGGGGGTGATGGGGGTTTTAAGGGTCTGCTATGGAAATAGACAGGATAGTGAATGTGCGTGTTTTTTTTCTGTGGCTTTTTATAGCCAAAGGTTTTGTGCCAAAAGATGTAGCAGGTATCCATTTGACTGTTTTTGGCTGTTAAATTCCCGCTTCTCCAGCCCTGTTTGGGTGTAAGAATAAGGTGTTGTTGCTCTCCCTAGATTTAAAGGTTTCGCTAAATGACTGCTCCACTATCGAAAAACCATATCGTGGTGGCCCCATAACGATATCGCCTTTGGTACCAACGTAATCGCTCAACACTACTCACCATAGGGGTGAGGGATTATAAATTTACAAAGTTGAAATCGGCACGGTTTTTAGGGTTTATCGGAAAAATTTTCCCAACCGCTAATTTAGGGAGAATCTATTTACTACGCACCATTTTTGGCGTTCCCGTCATTTTTGGGGGCCAGCAAACGGGTTAGAGCGGGCGAACACAGACAGGACAGGAAGGGAGGCTTTTGAAAAAAATAGTGGGAATTGTGCAGGCCCCGACTTGTTTGAAAATGCATTTAAATGGCTTTTTTTTACCGTTTTTGGGCCGCCCCACCTCGCACTGAGGTGAAAAATAGACTTTTATTTTTTGCACCCGTTTTGTTCGAAGACCACCCTTTTACTTTCTTAGGTACAGAAATTTTTTTTAGTAACTGTGTTTATTTCCTTTTCAAAACCCCCCTTTTATTATCCGTCTCAAAATTTTAAAAGGTGTTTTTATTTTTTGCGCAACCATTTTTTTTAAAGACCCATCTTTTGGTACTTAATTTTTGGATACAGGGAAAATTTTCTAGTTTAAATTTCAGGGTTTTATTTAAAAGGGGCAAAACCCCCCTTTTATTATCTGGGGCCAAAAATTTAAAAAAAGGTATTTTTCCCCTGTGGCCGGGACCCATTTTTTTTCAAAGACCCAATTTGTACTTTTATTTTGGATACAGAAAAATTTTTATAATTGCAGTTATATTTCCCTAGGTGCAAAAACCCCCCTTTTATTATCCCTCAAAAATTTTAAAAAGGTGTTTTTCACTGTTTGGGGTTTGCCCCTTTTTGTTCAAAAAACTTATCCCTTTTCTTATATTAGGGAAAAATAGAAATCTGTAGAAAATTTCGGGTTTTATTTCAAAAGGGGCCCAAAAACCCCCCTTTATTTTCCGTATAATTTCAAAAAAGGTGTTTTTCACTTTGGCGCGGGCCCCCGTTTGTTCAAAGGGCCCCTCTTTTTACTTATATTAGGATCAGAAATTTGCAAGTAATTGCAGGTGTATTTCCCTAGGTTTCAAAACCCCCCTTTTATTATCCGTTAACATTTTTAAAAAGTTTTTTTTCACTTTGACACAGCCCGTTTTTGTTCAAAGACCCCTCCCGTATTTTTAAATTTTGATACAGAAATTACTAGTAAATGCAGTTGTTTTTTATTGTGCAAAAAAAACCCCCTTTTATTATCCGGGTTAAAATTTTAAAAAGTTGGTTTTTTTACTTTGGGGCAGCCCATTTTTTGTTTCCCAAAAACCCCCCTTTACTTAAAATTAGGATACAGAAAATTTTTTTAGTAACTGCGGGTTTTATTTCATTTTGGGGCAAAGCCCCCTTTTATTATCCGAATACAAATTTTAAATTTGGTGTTTTTCACTTTGCGCAGCCCAGTTTTGTTCAAAGATCCATCTTGCTTATTTTAGGATACAGAAATTTGCTATGATTGCAGGTGTATTTAAAAGGGGCCCAAAAACCCCCCTTTTTTTATCCGGGGATACATTTAAATAAGTTGGTTTTTCATTTTATGCAGGCCCCCGTTTTTTTCAAAGACCCCTCTTTTTACTTATAAATTTGGAAAAACCCGGGAAATTTTTCTAGTAATTGGGAGGGGGTAAATTTTATTGGGGCAAAAACCCCCCTTTTTATCCTTTTACATTTTAAATAGGGTTTTTCCACTTTTGGCCAGCCCATGTTTGTTCAAAGGGGGCCCCTCTTGTTCTTATATTTTGATTTCAGAAATTTTCTAGTAATTGCAGGTGTTTTTTCATAGGTGCAAAACCCCCTTTTATTATCTGTAACATTTTTAAATTTGTTGTTTTTCACTTTGGCACGCCCGTTTTGTTCAAAGACCCAACCCTTTTACTTAAAATTTTAAACCACTAGGGGAGGGGGAAAAATTTGACAAAAATTTTAAAAACGGGCAAAGGTTTTTAGGTTATCGGAAAAATTTTCCCATCACGCGATTTAAATTTTAGTGGGGAAAACTATTTTCTATGCACCTTTTTGGGGGCTTCCCTTATTTTGGCCCGGCCCCGCAAATCAGCTTTAGGAGCGGGGGGAACCCCAGGGGCCCGACCCCCCAAGCGGCTTTTGAAAGGATATGTAATTTTTGCAGCCCAGACTCTGCTTTGGGAAACCCGCATTTTAAATGGCATTTTTTTTTAAACCGTTTTTTGGGGCCCGCCCCCCCTCGCACCTGAGGTGAAAAAGTACTTTTATTTTTTTCCGCCCAGTTTTTTTTTCGAAGGCCCCCCCTTGTACTTACATTGGATACCCGAAAATTTTTTTATAACTGCGTTTTTTTTTTCCTTGGGGCAAAAACCCCCCTTTTTTTTAAACCGTCTCAAATTTTAAATAGGTGTTTTTTTTTTTTTTAGCGCAGAACATTTTTGTTCAAAGACCCATCTTGTACTTTTTATTAGGATAAAGGAAAAATTTTCTAGTAATTGCGTTGAAATTTTAAAAGGTGCAAAAAACCCCCCCTTTTATTACTGTCCTTTAATTTCAAATGGTATTTTTCACTGTGGGGCAGCCCATTTTTGTTCAAAGACCCACCTTGTATTTAAAATTAGGAAAACAACATTTTCTAGAAATGCTGTTGTATTTCAAATTGGGGCAAAAACCCACCCTTTTTTTTTCCGTCCCCCAATTTCAAAAAGGTGTTTTCATTTTTTTCGCAGCCCATTTTTCCCTTTAAAGACCCATTTTGTTTCTTATATTAGGATACAGAAAAATTTTAGTAATTTTCGTTTTATTTCATAGGTGCAAAAACCCACCCTTTTAAAATCCTTAAACATTTTTTAAATTGGGGTTTTTTTCCTTTGGCGCAGCCCATGTTTTTTTCAAAGACCCATCTTGTACTTTTATTATGATCAGAAATTTTCTAGTAATTGCAGGTGTATTTCATAGGGGGCAAAAAACCCCCCTTTTATTATCTGTAACATTTTTAAAAAGTTGTTTTTAACCCTTTTACACAGCCCTGTTTTGTTCAAAGACCCACCTTGTAATTAAATTTGAAAACCAAGGGGGTGAGGGATTTTTAAAAGGGCAAAATTTAAATCGGCCCCGGTTTTTTTGGGTTATCGGGAAATTTTTCCCAAACACGGGTTTAATTTTTTAAATGAGAAACTATTACCCATCGCACCCATTTTTGGCCGGGTTTTCCCGTCATTTTTGGGGGCCAGCAAAAACAGCCCCCCTTTGAAGGCCCCGGCCGGGAAAACAGACAGAAAGGCAAGCAGGCTTTTGAAGGGTAGTGTATATTGTGCACCCAGACCCTGGGTTTTGGGAACCGCAAATTTAAATGGCTTTTTTTTTTTTCCAGTTTTTGGCCCCGCCAAAACCCCCGCACCTGAGGTAAAAAAGATCTTTTTTTTTTGTGCAGCCCAGTTTTGTTTTGAAAGGGCCCACCTTGTCTTACATTAGGATACAGAAATTTTTTAGTAACCCCTGTTGTATTTCCTTGGGGCCCAAAACCCCCCCTTTTATTTTTCCTTTTCAATTTCCAAAATAAGTTTTTTTCAATTTTTGGCGCAGGAACATTTTTGTTCAAAGACCCATCTTGTACTTTTATTAGGATACAGAAATTTGCTAGTAAATTTCAGTTGTATTTTTTAGGGCAAAAAAACCCAAACCTTATTTTTTTTCTGTCTCAATTTCAAAAAGGTAAATTTTTCCCCTGTGGCCCAGGCCCCCTTTTTTTTTTCAAAAACCCACCTTGTAAATTAAAATTACGGGGCATTTTCCGTAACTGCTGTTTTTTTTCCCTTTGGGGCAAAGCCCCCCCTTTTAAATTAAAAACTGTCCCCAATTTTCAAAAAGGGGGGGTTTTTTTTGGGCGCAAACCCATTTTTTTTCAAAGACCCATTTTGTTTCCCTTTTATTTTGGATACAGAAATTTTCTAGTAAATTTTCAGTTAAAATTTCATGGTGCAAAACCCACCTTTTTTTATCCTTTTCAATTTCAAATAGGGGGTTTTTTCACTGTGGCCCTTGCCCATTTTTGTCAAAGATCATCTGTACTTTTATTTTGGATTTCGAAATTTTGCTAGTAATTTTCAGGTGTATTCTTTGGTGCAAAACCCAAATTTTTATTTTTCCGTTTTAAAATTTCAAATAGGTGTTTTTTTACTTTGGCGCAGCCCACGTTTGTTCAAAGTACTTATATTGGGTAAAAGAAATTTGCCCCAGTAATTGCAGGTGAATTTCATAGGTTTCCCAAAAAAAAAACCTTTTTAAAAACCATAAAACATTTTAAATTTGGTGTTTTTCACTTTGGGGCCCCGCCCATGTTTGTTCAAAGACCCCCTCTTGTAAATTAAATTAAAGAAACAGAAATTTTCTAGTAATTTTCAGGTGTTTTTTCATTTGGTTTCAAAAAAAACCTTTTTTTTAACTGTATACATTTTAAATAGTTGTTTTTTTCCCCCCTTTGGGCGCGCCCAAATTTTGTTCAAAGACCCCCCTTGTACTTAAATTTGAAAAAAAGAAATTTTTGTGGGTTTAAATTTCTGTTGTATTTCTTTTGGGGGCAAAACCCAAAATTTTATTACCGTTTTAAATTTTAAAAAAGCTGTATTGCACTTTGGTTCCCCCCCAGTTTTTTTCAAATTGCCACCCTGTACTTAAATTTTGGTTTTTTTAAATTTTTTTTAGTTTCTGTTGGTGTATTTCATTGGTGCAAAAAACCACCGTTTTTTTTTTCCGTTTTTTTTAACCTTTTAAAAAAGCGTATTGAAAGGGTGCCCGGCCCTTTGGGTTTTTTTTTAAATAGCCACGTTTACGACAATTTTTGATAGAAAATTTTTTTTAGTTTAAATGTTCCTTTGTCATTGCTGCAAAAAAAAAAAAATTTCTCATCCCGTTTTAACCTTTGAATAGTTTTTTTTCGCTCCCGGGGGAAGTCCCGGGGTTTTGGGGCGGTAGCCCCATTGTATGAAAAATTTTTTTTTGAAAAAATATCAATTCCCCTCCTACTGGGGGAAGTTTGGTTTAAAAAAAACCTTTGGGAAATGAAGGGGAAAAACACTGTTTTATTTTGTCTTTTCGGTTTTTTCCACCAGACCGCATTTCACAGGTATTTTTGCTAGAAAAAATTTCAGTTTCTAAACCCCAGTTGGCTGTAGGGAAATTTTGAGGGATTTTAAGAATAGCTGTGATTGCCGTTTTTTCAAAAAAGGACTGTCAAAAACTTTTTTCCATTTCCCTTTTTTCATTTTTAAACTTTCTGAACATGGGAAACGAAAAAGCAGGTGGTAAGCGGGTTAAGGGGGGGTGTTGGACATGGAGGGAAAAGGTACGAGAGAAGGGGTGCCCCCCTTCCCAGTTTTGGGGGCGAAAAAACCGAAAAGCCAGCATATGTCGGTTGCCGGACGGGTCGGGCCCTGTCAACGCTGGGTCAGGGCCCTGGAATTTTCAGAAAATAAACAGCGTCCCCAAGGGGGGGGGAAAATTTTTCAGGGTTTTAATGAAAACCTCCCTTCCAGCAGTTTTACCTCCTCGCCCCTCCAAGTCAGGGCCCCAAACAATTAATCATAAATCACGTCATGTGGGTCTTTAGGGTTTTGGGGTCATGCTGCGGCCCAAGGACAGGATTGTAAATGCCCAGTTAAAACAAAAAGGGGGTTTTGTTGAAAGACTTTTTTTTAAAGCACTTTTTAATCTGTGGGCCCAACGGGTTTTAAAGGGGGTCATGCTCCCTTTCCCAAAGGACATTTTTTAGCCCCAATGTCCATTTCAATTAAAAGGGATGGTTCTTTTTAATTTAACTCCCCTTCTGGAATTTTTTAAATTTTGGGGGTCAGCGGGTTTTTAAGGGTCCATGTGTGGTACGGGGACAGGGAATAGTAAAAAATTTCTGTGTTTTTTTTTTTCTGTGGATTTTAAAAACCAAATTTTTTTTGCCTAAGATGTAGCACTATAAAATTTTAACTGTTGTGGATTTTTTTTTCCCCAGCTTCTCCACCCCTTTTTTGGGTGTAAGAATGAAGGTGTTTTTCCCTCTCCCATGGGACTTTAAGGGTCTTTGGGCGATAATCTTTTTTGTCGACTATGGGATATGGGCAAAAAATTTGGGACGAAAATAAACTTTTCGATCCGTTGACGATAGTTGAAAAAATTTCACTAAATAAATTACCCCCACCCCTCTAAAAAAAAAACACACCAAAAACAAAAAAAAAAAAAAACTGGAATGAAAGAAACCCTTCAAAACACTTTGGGACAATTTTGGGGAAAAAAATTTTCACTTTTAAACCATAAAGGGGAAAAAGTAAAACAACCCTTTCCCTTTTTAAAACCCAAAAGAAACGCTTTATTTTATAACAAAGTTTTGAAAATAACTTTTGTTTTTGACCAAAAACTTTTTTTCCCCAAAAATAGCAAAAAAAAAAAATTTTTTCCCAAAATCAAAACAATTTTGGTTTTTTCCTGGATTTTTTTTTTTCATTTTGTCCCTCAAATTTGAGGTCAACCTATGATTTTAAATTTAAACAGGCCCCTTACACCCTTTTTAAGGGGGAAAACCCCCAAAATTGGTGGCTGACTAAATATTTTTTTCCCCCACTGTTTTTTGTATATATTTTTTTGTATACGTGGGTTTTTTTATCAAAAAAAGGTCACTTTATACTCTCTCTCTTTTTTTTTTTTTTTTTTTTTTAAAAAAAAATTGGGAAAATTTTAAAACCCAAAATTTAAAGGGGATTTTTTCCTGTTTCTGGAACCATTCTGGCAAATTTTTTTTGCTCCAGAAACTGGGTTTTTAAACCCCCAGTGTACTACAAACACTTTTCCCTGAAAAAAATTTGTACAATTTTTCAGTGTGGACAATAAAATGAAGGCCCACGTTTTTAAAATTTAAAAAAAAGGGACTTAGCTTGTTTGGATGGCTGGGAATTTTAAAAACCTAGGAGGAGTGAACAATTTTCTGTGCAAATTTTTTTCCATCCCAAATTTTTTTCCCCCTTTAAAAACCCAACAACTTTTTGCCAATTTGGGTTTTAAAAATTTTCATGGGAAAGTATTTGCAAATCTCCAAATGACGTTTTTTAAATTTTTGGAAAACTGTCAAGATGGGTAAGAATTGAGTTAAAGGGCTATCATTCTGTACAGCAAAAAAAATTCCCTTTGCCTAAAATTGTTGAAAAAAGCACTTTTTTCCATTTTTTGTCTGATTCCTTATAAATCCCGGGTTTGATCGGGTAGCTTTCTAATTCTATATTTTTTTTTTTTTTTTTTTTTTTTTGGGACTATTTTTTTTGAAAAAAAGGGAAATTTAAAACCCTTATAAATAAATCTTTATCCCTTTTCTTCTTTTAATGGAAAATTTTTTTAAAAGGAAAAACCCTTTTTAAAAATTTGGAAATAATTGAGACCTCTGAAAGTAGAAAAACTCAGTAATATACATTTTGTGCTAAAAAATTTTTAAATCCCCCAAAAGCAAAATTTTTTTGTTTTCCTTGGGCCCCTTTTTTCAAAAAATTTTAATGATAACACAAAACCCTTTTTTTTCCACCCCGGGTTATGGTTGGGGTGAAGCATTTACTGTCAATCTACGGTTTTTTTCATTTTTTAAAAAATCTTTTAATGACAACCAAAAACTTTAAAAATGGACCCAATCAAAAAGGTTCAAAAACCCCTTGTTAAATTTTTTTCCTTTGAAAAACAGCAAAAAAAGTTGGACAAAAGGAGTTTAAATTTGGCTACAAAAGGTTTCATCCTTCCACCCTGCCTGTTTGCTTGAAAATTCAGGTGTGCATAAAAGCCGATAATTTTGGGACCCAAGAAAAGATCTTGTATCTTTCATCCACCCCACTGACTTTTTTTTGGGGTGAGTCATGGTGAAAAAGCAAAAAAATTTGGGTCAATGGATCTATGGGAAAAAGGGGTTTAGTGAACTGTTTTAAAACACCCAAAGGGTTAAAAAAAGTTTCCCCAAAGGGATTGATAATGTAAAGTCACAGTTTTTTAAAATGGGGTTTTTTAAAAAATGGAAAATAAAGGGTTTCAAAGGGGTTAGACAAACAAAAATTTCGGCCACAAACTGCCAAAAAAAATTTTTTGGGATAAAAAAAAAAAACCCACAAAAAAAAATCAGCTGAAAATACGGGACTCTCTGAAAAAACTGGGCCGGTGTGGCGTTTCAAGCTCCCACAAAAAAGGAAAGGCATTTGGGAAGAAAGCCGGGGGGGAAAAAGCCATTACGGGTGCAAAATGCCCCCAAATTTACCCTTGCCTACAATACCCCAAAAACAGAACAAAAACAACCCCAAAAATTTCTGGAAAAAGGTTTATTTTGGGAAAGGGATAAATTGGAAAATCGAATTTTTTGGCCCTACAACCATAAACGTTACATTTGGAGAGGTGTCAAAAAAAACCCCCATGATAAAAGGGAACACCACCCCTTTAACGGGTAAAGCCCCGGAGGGTGGATCGCTGATGTTTTGGGGGCCATGTGTGAGCAAAAAAGGGCCCACGGGAAAACCCTTGGCCCAAATTTTGAAGGAAAAAGATAATGCAGCCCCGTTATCGGAAAATTTACGGGACCCAAATCACAGCCCGGAAGCTGGCTTTGAGACATATTTGGGACTTTTCCAACAAAACCAACGATCCAAAACCCCAAAAGGGGCCAAAAGTCCCCCTGTAAATTGGGCCCTAAAAGCAGAACAAAGTGAAGGTTCGGGGTTGGAAATACCCCATTCTCCTGACCTCAATATCAGTGACCCACCCCTGGGGAATCTCAAGCTTTTAAACTTTTAAAGCAAAAACAGCCCAGGAATTTACGGGAAACTAGAACCCTTTTTCCAAAAAAAAGATGGGCAGCTTGACCATTTCCCGAGAAAAAAAAAGAGCCTCATCCACAAAATACCAAAAAGACATCAAGCTGTCAATTTAATTTGGGGGGAAAACATTGGGATTTTAAAAAAAATGGGGGATGTGAACTTTTGATCAGGGTTTAATTTGGGTGTTTTTTTTTTATTTAAAATTTTGTTTAAAAAAGAAAAACAAGTATTTGACCCAAAAAAAGGCTTCACCCCCCAAACCCCTAACCGTGAGTGGAAAAAAAGTTTTTGTGTTTCATTCAAATTTGTAAAGCAAACTTTTAGCCAACTGTAACTATAAAGGGGTCACAGTGATCCCCACCTTTGGGCCAGGGCCCCCAAAGCGGGGGATCCCTGATTCCAAAACCCCCAATTAACAAACTAATACCCTTTTTCCCCTTGGAAAAATTTGGATAG
The DNA here is from genome assembly GCA_025379985.1 of Phyllomedusa bahiana. NCBI lineage: Eukaryota > Metazoa > Chordata > Amphibia > Anura > Hylidae > Phyllomedusa > Phyllomedusa bahiana. The sequence goes on from JAODAL010062974.1 coordinate 10,387, forward strand.
GTGTTTTCCCGTTCTGATTCTCAATAAATTTGTGATAAGGGGGGGAAAAAGGGAAATTTAAAACCAGGACCCCTGGGGCTTGGAAAAGGTTTAATTACCAATGGACCACAGGTATTCAGCATTTAAATTTTCTTTTCTACTTTCCCATTAGAGATCTTTTTAAAATGAAAAAATTAAATTTCCTTAAAAACCCCCCAAGGATCCTTAAATTAGGGCCCTTTACTGCCTAAGGTCCCCCAGGGATACCAGAATTAACTCCCTCATTGTACTAGACCAAACCCGGTAAACTGTCATCAACCCTTTTTAATGTTTAAATACCAGCAATTCTGACAATTTAAAACCCTTCGCTATCCTAGATCTCTAGGGGAAATAACTTAATTCCTTCAATGCCCCCAGATAAACCAAAAAATTTTTTAACCCCCCACATTTATTGCTTAATTTGATTACCATAGTTTTTGAAAATTTAAAGCTTTCACTGTCCTAACCATGGGTATAGTCCCTTTTTCTGACTCCCCTGTCTTAAAACCCCCCAAGAATTTGACCCTTTTAAACTCTTTACAAAATCTAGACTAAACCCAGAGATTTGTAAACCCCCCCAATCCCGGGGGCCCCTTTTGGGACATAGACGCTCTTTAATTTTTTTTTACTTGAAAAAGTTTCATGGCCCCTTTTTATGGAAATGGGTATTTCGGCACCTTTTACTTTTAAAACTTACTTCATAAAGGTTTTTTTCATCTGTCCCCCCCAGTAGCCGGAGATTTTAAATTTTTTTACAAGGGGGCCCATGGCATTTAGCGGGAAAACCCTGCTTCAAATCACACAAAAAAAGAAAAAAACCCAATAAGCTTGCTTTTTAAAGGGTTGTCCATCCCCATAAATTTTTAAGTAGAAGTATGGTTGCTGCAACTGTTTGTACTTTCCCCTGTTAAGTGTGCCAATGCCGGTCTTTGTCTCCCGGTCTTCTGTTGACTTTTTTGCTCCTGGGGGAGTCAACTTTTGTGCACTGCAGAAAAAAGTCATATAAAAATTGCCCGACTTTACTGTTGGGGGCCTTCCCTTTGAATTGTTTACTTTCGACAATGTCCCGCCAAAATGCCCGTAGCCATCATTAGCTGGGAAACATTTTAAAACCCCTCTTTTCCAAAGGGCTAGGGTATAAGAAGACCTGGAAAAGGATCGGCAGTAGCATAGCGGAATGGAATCAATTTCAAAGGTGCAATTTGCCCTTTCTCAGCACATTTTGCCCACATGTAAAAGATGAAGAAGAGAAGAAAAAAGAGAGACACAGCGCTCCCTCGTAAAGTTTTTTATTCCAAAATGACTTTATTTCAAGTGGACGTTTCACTCAACCCCTTTTGTTTGGGGGCACAACTCCCACAACTCTATTTTGGGGTTAGGGTGAAGAAAGGAGATCCTGCGCTTTTTTTTCTAAGTTTTTCTATGTCAGTGGGAAAATTTAAAAACTTTCTGTTTTAAACCCCAATCCCAAATAAATCTCAGTCATCCCAAATGGCTGGGTTTGGGGCAGGGGAAGTTTTAACCAAACATTGGCAAACCGGGGAAAGAATTTTTTTTTTTTTTTTATTAAAAGGGAAAACGTGAGCCTGCTGACGCCATTTTAAAATTGTCGTGATCCAACCCAGCCAGTTTGGGGGTTTACCGAGATTTATTATTTGGAAATTTGGATTATAGCAAAAATTTAAATAAAAGGTGAAAGGGTTTATAGGTCCCCAATTTTCAATCTGAAAAAAAAGCCCCAAAATTTGTAAAGACACCCCAAACTGAAACAGTACTAGCAGCAAATACTTTGGTAAAGAATAGTGGGCACCAAAATATTTTGAAAAAAATTACATAGCCCGTTGGGTCGGGGGCGGGAAAGCTCCCAAAATTGTTATTCCCCAAAAAAAAGGCACAAAGTTTTCCCCTGAAATGGGCCCCTTTAACCCCTTGAACCACTTAAAAAGCCCAAAAATTTTATAATTCTTTCTCAGTGGAGGGAAAAACGTGATATTCACAAGATTAAAGGGGAAATTTTCATGGGTTATGGGCCGGCTGTTACTAACCAGCAAAAAAATCTCCTTAAAAATTTTGTGTGTAAACCCCGTACCCCATTATTCCAAGGGGTTTTAATAGAGGTGACGGCAGGGCAAAAGCCCCCCGGTCCCAAGCAAAGGTGGGCGCTCCCTTTTCCTGGGCAAAGCCCAAAACAAGGCAAGGGCCCAAATAAGGGCATGTTTCCCCCTGGCCCGGGTTTTCGGCCGGTTTTTTTTAGCCGGTTTGCAGTTTTCAGCCCCGCCTGGGAAAAAACCCTCCAAAAAGGGGAATGGTTTCTTTCCCTGGAAAACCCGTGCAGCAGTCCCCCCTGCACGGGTTTTTTTCCGGGGGGTTTTTTTTCCCCACGGGGGTTTTTCCGGCCGCAAGGGCATTGAACATCCCCATTTTCTGTTTCCGGTTTTCGGAAAGGGGAAACTGTGCATGACAATGTGGAGGGGGAGGGCTTTTTTTTCCCCCTCATTTGCAAAACAGGACAAAAAAACTGGCCGGCCCAAAACCCCGGGGCCAGCAAAGGGCACCCCCTAGTGAGGTTTTTAGAAATGTTTTCCTAATTTTTGTGTTGTGTTTGGGATTGCTTTTGGTTTTCCACACTAGTTGCCCTATATACTCAATTTTTTAAAAAAGAATTTTGGCCGACCATATTAAAGTTTTTTGACTGTTTGCATGGGGGGAAGTGGCTGGGGGCCCCCTCCCTTGGGTTTTTTTTCACTTCTTTCATTGCACAGATTTTTTTAAAACAGACTAGGTTTTAGGTGGGAAACTTCTCTCCCTGAAATTTGGGGAAAGGGCTGAACGACACTGACAGAGGTAACAAATAGAGGGAGGTTTTCCTTCTGGATGAAGGGCACCTTGTCGTTGATTAAAATGGGTTTTTTCAGTTTTTATCAAAATGTTTCACCAAGAACCTCAAAATTTGCATTATATTTCAAAAAAAGAAGAAAGCTTTTCCAAAAAACATTCCTAACCCCCCTTTGGCTTTTTTTAAGTGCTTGTAAGCGCTGATATTTGTTGTGTTTGCATTGTTTTTGGGTTGCCACCCCAAAAATGTTACTACTATGCATCTCAAACAATTAGAATATCATTAAAAATTTAAAAAAAAAAAAAGGGTTCTCCAGGACTATTTTTTTTATTTGTTATAGGGCTCAAAATGTTTAAAATTTAAACCTTGAAAAATTCATACTGTAATGAACTATACAATAAAAAGGGGGTTTCAAAAATTTTGACTAAATTTATGATATCAAATTTTTTTCAGAAATATTCAGTTTTTTTTAAAAATGTATTTTAGTAAAATACCAGTATTTTTTCGGACTATAAGGCGCCCCAAAAAAAGCCAAATTTTCTCAGAAATCGAAAGTGCGCCTTTACCGGGGCGCCTTAAAAATAATCAATTTTCTTCATTTTCTTTTCAGTTTCAGTCTTTGTTTCAAACGTTTTACAGCTAATTTATGACCTGATTTGAACTGATTGCAACTTTTGCAAACGATTTACAATATTTAAATACGTCCGAAATCATTTACAAATCATTGCAAATCAGTTGCAAATAAGTGTCGGGGGCGCGTATTTCGCGCCGGTTTTAAACCCATTCTTTACGCAGGTGATTCCGTCGCGAAAAAAGGGCACAAAAGTGGCAACCATTGTAAATCCGCGTATTGCAGCTGCAATCCGGGGGCGGCAATACGGCATAAAAAAGAAGAATGGCCTAACGGCTACCATAGTCAAAGCGTCACTACGTGCGGGATATACAGTCTTGTGCAAATATCTGTGCTTCAATTTGTCTGTGCATTCAAAACCGTACTGTCAATTTTTTTTACCGACACCCGAAAATTCCTCCTGTTAAGAGACAGCTTATATGCTGATTTTAAGCTTAAAGCATAAAAAGCAGTAGAGCATGGAAATAAGCACTGCCGAGAATTCAACATTAATGAAAAAATGGTGCAAGTGGGGGAAAACAAAAAAATGCCCTCCCAGGTAAAAAACCAAAACTAGTTTCAGGGGAAAAACAAACCCAAAGGTGCCACATCTGGGGGACAAACAAACAGGGGTCATTGAACAGGAAGCGCAGCTAGAACGTCCCACTGTCTCTATTAGACTCAAAGCCACGCATTACACGCGAACTGGAGAAAAGGGGACTTTCAAGGGGTCCTTCATGGTGCTTTTTCGTTCATAAAAGGCGTAATTCTCCATCCGCCCCCGAACACTGTCTGCCAGCAGCTGCCAAAGGATTATGAAGAGAAGCTGGCCTTTTCCGCACCACTGCAGAGCCAAGATAATGAAAAGAATATCCACCAGAACACACACAACATGGGGTGAGGTCCCCCCACTTTTTTATATCCCTGTACAACGTACTGTTTTAAAACAGGGGCCCCCTACGGTTCTATACGCCACAGGCATGAAATCCTCCCTTTTACTGTGGTTCTCGCCCTTTAGGCTAAGGCCAGAAACTAACACCATGGCTTTTAAAGAGGAAGACTTTGCCCCAAAAAACAGTTTCCACTGGTGTCATCATCAAAGGGTAACCCAAAGGGCCGGGGTGGACAGAAAGATAGTAGTGGCTGAGGGGGTCCCCATGTCAAAACCGGATTGGGTTTTTTTCACCAATCCCCACCCTATTTGGCTTGACTCCCTGGGGCCCATTTGACCGATACTGTCAAAGCCCAAGTAAGAAAACAAATTCACTGCTTGCTGTCTTCCGGTGGATTAACCCAAAGGCTCCAGCCGCTAGATTTGGTGTCAACAGGGGATTTAAGGTTAAATTGCGAGCTGCATGGAGAATTGATACAGAAAGGTGACCACACATTCACCAAAAAGGGGGCAACGCCGGCCAGTTATGCCCCATTGTAAGTGGATCGGGATGCCTGGGAGAAGGGAACGCCCCCGTACACCGAGCTTCCAGAAGGCTGGGAACATCCCTAAGAGCTAAAACGCAGCAACGAGACTGACTCAATAATGATGAGGGGCCCGAGAATGCTTGATCAGAAACGGCAACTGTTTAACCGACATGAAATAAAAAAATTTGATGGATTTGTGGGGGATGAATGAACGAAAAAGTACTGAAAATGTATTATTTTGTTTCAAACTTTAAAAAAGTTGAAGTTTATTTTGGGGTGAAAGTGTTGAATAAAGTTTGGCTTTTTCCCCTGAAAATTTTTTCATTTAAAGTGCCCCGCCTTTTATAGTCCGGTGCGCCCTTTTAGTCCGGTGCCCTTATATATAACGGGGCTCAATGTTAATGGCTCAAAGTTTTTTGCGCCTTAAAGTCCGGTGCGCCTTATATACGGGACTTATTTTTCAAAATGGGTGTGCTGACCTATTTTGCTTTTAGAATTTTGCAGGGGGAAAGTACCGCCCCCACTTGTTTTTTTTCACCCAAACCCTCTCACAGGTTTTTTTTTAAACAGATCAAGGTTATAGCGGAATCTTCTCTCCCCGAAATGTGGGGGCTGAACAACACTAAGGAGGTAACATAAAGAGGTTCCCATCTGGGTTTCGGTTTTAATGGGCTTTTAATTTTTGATCAAAAAAGTACACCAGAAATCAAAATTTGCATATATTCCAAAAAAACAGAAAGCTTTGACTGTTTTTTTTTTTTGTTTTTAGAGTGCTGAAATTTTGTTGTGCTTGCATTGCTTTGGCTGCTAAAAAAAAAACCCAGCGTTCAAATTTGTACTCATTTTTCAAAATGGATATACTGACCAATTTTTTGCCCCTTTGAATAAAAAGGAAGGAACATTACTGTGATTCTGACACCTTTTTTAAAAACCCTAGCATTTTTGGCCTTTGTTGAAGTAACAATAATGTTGGGGGGATGGGTGATGCCACTTTCGAATTATAATATTGGGCCCATAAAAATTAAAATAAAAGGATTTTGGATTAAAAATAAGGCTCCCCAAATTTCATTGTTTGTTGCCAGCCAGAAATCCCCCTCTTAAACAATCCCAAACCCCAATAAAGGGTTTTGGTTACAGTTTATTCTTTTTAAGCAATTTTGGGCCCAAAAAACGATCAAGGCTAACCTAACTGAAGTCTTGGATTCGGGTTTAATTTGCTTTGATCTGAATCTAAAACGCTACACCCAATTGTGAGGCTCCACTTTGAAAATATCTTAAATTTGAAGAAAACTTTTAAAGCTGGTGGTATTTCACAGAAACCCCTTAAATAGATACAAAGCTTGGGTAGGTAATTCAGACCGTCATTCATCATCTGGTTGTGCTAAATGTTTCTGCCAGCAAATGGGGGGTAATCTTGGAAGTAGATACAGCATAAAATTTGGTTTTTTGGGGAGCATAGCTGGTGGGAGCCCCTTTACACACAATCCATCTTGAAGCAACAGGGCCGAATAAGTGTCAGAGAGGGATAAAAACAGCTTGCCATTGTTTGTTTCAGCCAACAGGGGACCTGACATGACTGGCAGTCAAGAGACTTGGTACTTTCATAATAAGATAAAAATTCCCACCCGACTTATCTTTTCTAGTTTTGGGTTCCCTCTTGAGCTCCTCTGCTTACTATTGCCTCTAAATGACAACAGAAGGAATTCCCTACTCTGTAATTAATAGCAGTGTGATGCCATGAAAAATTAAATTGTGAAATTATTTTACAGCAAATAATGTATTTCTTAGAAATGAACTCTATATCCCAATACCCAAGTACATAATACTCTACATGAATAACCCGCTAGTCAAAAATGGGCTTTAATTTCCTTTTTGAAACTCATCAACCTCCTTGAAGTTTCTTTAGACAATTTTTTTTTTTCCTGCTTCATTATTAAGATTTTATGTTCCTTCTGGTTACCTACGGCATTAATAATCCACAAATGCAAATTTCCACCTGCTAAGCTCATTGTTTACAAATGAAAACAGGTTTGGCATTTTGCGAAGCTAATGGAGAGAAAAAATGTCTTGGGGATATTAAATAAGCTGACAGAAGTAAGTGGGTTGACTGTAATTCTGAAGGCTATCACACGTCCCAGGCCTCCAGGGAAAGTGCAATTTGTATTTGAACAGGAATACGAACTTGACAGCAGGGTCACTGCCAGAAGCCCAAATGGCTTGATGTATGTTTTTGGTTTTCAGAAGAGTTCAGTAATACATGCTGGGAAACAGATTACCAGCTTCACAATAAGAGAAAGGAAACACAACTGAACTGTTTGAATCATTTTTGCTTTGCTGAGCAAATTAGATGCAAGGTCTAATCGGAACTGCGCGACCCTCTCCAGGTGATGACCTCCACTTGTACTGTACTTAATTAGTGATAAGTTGGCACAGCTTTCCAGAGACCCAAAAGGGCAAACCTTGATTTTGGCATCTAAAGAGAGAAGGATGGGAATTGGGCAGGGTGTTGTAGGCTAGCTTCAGTCTGTAAATTTCATAGTGAATGCCCCTGCCAGAATAGCATAAGGGCCCATCCACCTCTAGAAAACCAAGATAGCTCCCTATTGCAGCCAGATATAGAAATGAACATATACTCATGAATGTGCAACACTCTATCTCTTTTTGGCTGGATTAGGATCGACAAAATGGTCGTTGGCATGGCAGTTTGAAAGGCCCTAAATTTCAAGGTTTTGCAGGTACCAGACCACTTTGGGAGATGTAATCATGGACTGCCTGGGTTGTATGTGTGGAGGTATAAATTTATGTTTTTATAAAATATCTTATAAGCAATTACACTGCCTAAGCTGTTGTTTAATTTCTATAGCTTCAAAGTTATGATGAGCAAACTCTTTTATAAGTGTTTGGCAGGAAAAGGCTTTCCTATTAGCAGGAATGGACTTTCTTTTGTTATCACAGGTGGCACACTCTATCCAATTAATGTTTGAATTATATGGAATAGGAGAAAATTTGAGCTACCTAACTGTAATACCATGGTACCAAAGGATGGTGGTACCTTATGATAGCCCTGCTTTAGACACCAACAGAGATTTTTCTATCCCTTTCCCCAAAGAAAGCATACGCTGTTGGTCCTCCCTTTGATCCAGTCCTGATAATTTTGTGTCCCCACTTACAAAAAGATTAAATGGTAAAAGCCACAAAAAAACCCAACTTTACAAAGCATAGGGGTTTTGTATCCAATATTTAAGGCCCGTTCAAAATGGGTCTTGCTATCCATCATATTATCCTTTGTTGGGATACCTTTTTTCATGAAGATCCAGATACCGCACAGAACCTCCGCAGTGAGCCTACAGGAAGAAAACAGAACAAACATAAACCCATTCATTAATCCCAAGAAAAGTGAGGTAACATATATTTTCTTATATGTTCTGTGTCACCTAAGATTATGTATATTTTCAGCCACGCCAGTGTGCACCCCGTGCTCAATTTTTTTTTCAAAAATGTTTTTGATGTGCAAAAAACCAATATTGTTTTCTATTTTGTATAGGGGGGAGGGGCTGCCTCCATTTTGGTTTTCTGCACTTCCACCCCACCTTCACAGGTTTTTTAAATCAATGCAGTGTACTTAGAAGCTGGTGCTTTACTCCCCTGAAGTTATGAAGGTCTGAACAGACCCAAAAGAAGTGACAATAGTGTAGGACCCCCTGCATTTGAGGTCCCGTTGACGTTTCGGAGGTGCTTAAGCAGTTTTGATCAAAAATTGAACTAAAGAACCTCAAGTTTTTCATGTATCCTGATAGCAGAAATGCTTTTTCAAACATTCTTATGTCCCCTTTGATATTTTCTTTAGTTGATAGTGTGCTAATGATATTGGAATGTGTATATATATTACAGCCACGCCAGTGTGCACCTTGTAATTTTTTAACCACTGTCTAAATCAAGGTGTGGAAATCTAAGGAAATTTCTACTATTCACCATTTTTCCTTTGTACAGTGATGTGGACTGCGCTGCAGGAGACTTCCAAAATTGCCCCTCTCCCAGATAGTCTCGATTGATAGTGGGATGCAGAAACAAATTACATAGTTGTAGCCAAGGTCCCGAATAGATGGTCAGTCCATGAAGAGAAAAAACCAAGAGACAAATAAGTGTCAACCCTGGTTATAATCCAAAAAAAACCAACAAAAAATAAAAAAAAAAAAAA
>JAODAL010062975.1:0-19467 GCA_025379985.1 Phyllomedusa bahiana
ACATTTAGGGAACCTTTGAAAGGCACGAGGCACAAGATCAGCAGGGAAGTGACGTGGGTGCAAAACTTATATAGGGACAGCGCCCGGCAATTACCCAATTACCGGCGCACTGTCCCTTTAAATGTCGTGAACGCGCGCGCACGCGCATTCCGGCGGCAGGGGACGAGGACCGGACGGGGCGAGGGCCAGGTGAGTGGATGGGACGGGTGGCGCCACGAACCGGCAGTGCGGCCCGCGGGGCCCCCCGTCCCCGCCAGGGACCCGCCGCGCGGAACGCGGGTGCGACCGCGGTCCGAACCACGGACCGCGGCGCAACCCGTTACAGAATGTCAAACTAATTTCTCGATGGTCCATTTGAGATGGAAAACTACGAAGAGGAGATTAACCCTTGTTCTCCTCAAGATGTTGATAGGACTGCTTAGGAAGCTGAAGAGATTAGAATACAGTGAAAAAACATGGCAATGGGTCTCAAATTTACTTTGTTTCCGCATTATGTGCTACTTTTTCCTTTTAGAGTCGTGACTTTTTATATTTCCTTTCACATAATCATAAAAGAGCTTGTTTTTGTGGGGACGAGTTTACTTTTTGATGTCACTTTTTTGGGGTAAACTGGACGGGGTGAGCCCCTGCTACAACCAAATCAGAGTTATATACGCACAACATATGAGGGGCATGATTCCATAAAATGTCAAAACTTCATTTAAATATAAACACTTAAAGGGGTTTTACCATGAAGTAAAATTGATGTGGGAAACTTGCAAACTAAATAATAAACATTTTCACCATTCATCATTATTACAAAATTCTGCACCGTTTTTGTTTTAGCTGCTCCTTTAGTGATCTATTGTTTACAGCTCGTCTCCAGGGGATACGACCAGGGCTGAGAGCTCAGACCTGGTCAGACATGCTCGCATCACCTCTCTCTCGGCGGGCTACGGGACTGTCAAACCCCAGGTGCGTCAATCTACCCCCGTCCTCTGTGCTCCGTAGTAAATTTGTCAAACAGTGCAAATAAATAAAAAAAAGAAACCTCAATGATGTCTGTGCATTGATGAAGAGGAAAAAAAAAACACAGGTTTGGTTCCTGCAGGGATTTGAACCTAGGACCCTTGTGCCTGGAGGCAAAGGTTTTACCTATGAGCTACTCACAGCTTTATACATAAAAAGACCTTTCTTTGACTAAAGAGAGGAAGGCCTGGTGATGTCATCCGGCTGGGTCACATGATATGCGATTCAAATATATCACACACGCCCCCTTCTGAGCACACACAGCTGAAGAGCTGGAGGCAGGAGGTATGAAATAGAACGTGGCCACTAAACCACCTTTAAAAATATTAATTTAATAGAGTTTTGAAATTTTTATGGGAAAATTTTCCTGCTCTAATTTGTTGTGTGTTAACAAGTATCGGAGAGCGTTGCCCATTTATTTAAGGAGTGCAATTACTGCTGGTAGCCGTAGCCTTTTGTTGAATACTTCTTGACCTTTCTTTCTGCATTTTAAGACATCAAAACTACTGTAGAGGGTGTATGTCTAGGAATATATTTCCTTACAACTTTAGTAAATAGACATATTGGCAAACATTGAAGGGTTAATAGTAGTTCTATACATGCCACTCTAAGCAGAGGTGTAATGGATAGTGTTGAGCAATTATTATCGACAAAGTTGAAATCGGCACAGTTTTTATGTTGATCGAAAATTTATAGAATCGATGCGATAAATTTAGGTTAAAAATCTGTGCATTATCTATTAAGGATCGCGCCTTTTCGGCGCTTTCTGTCATTTGGCGGCCAGCAAAATCTGCTCACAGAATAGAGGCAGGTGGAGATGGGATCGGCGGTATAGTGCCGAGTGTGTGCCACGTCACGTGCCACGTCCATGACTGGGATGTGTATGGTTGCCGATTGGCTGGAAAAATCACATGATTCGTTTTACATAGAACAGCGTTTCCTGTTCAGTGCCACAGTGTCTCTCAGCTTTCCCAGAGCAGAAGGATGTTAGGCGCTCTGCTTGTGTCCAAACAGGCGCAGCGAAATTATTCTATTTCTCACAGAGAAAACCTCTACTATTAGCTGTGATCCTTACAAATATAGTTAGATTAAGAAGATTGGATGATTTTTTGTATGTTAGGTTAGAGGAATTTTAAAGAGGCATCTACCGCTGTAATGTAACGGGGGTGTAGGAGGGGGGGGGGGCCCGTGGGCGAACACAGACAAGCCTCTATAAATGAATACTGGATAAAGTTCACCAAGACTGTTAGTGTAGACATTGCACTGCAATAGCTTTATTATTAACAGTTTTCTATTGAAATATTTCCTGGGATATTGGGCAGCCTGAACTTATAGGATACTCATCTCTTCTAGTAACTGCAGGTCTCTTTGTAGGTGCAAACTCCACTTATATTATCAGTATACTTTTCAGATAGGTTGTTCATTTTAAAAATTTTTGCCCATTCCACCTTTGTTGATATATCCCCACCTTGCACGTAAATTGAATCCAGCAATTTTATAGTCACCACTGGTGAATTGAAAAGGTGCCAAAAATATCTTGTATTATACGAATACATAACAGATACGTGTTTTTTTGACTTTGGCCCACTACAGCTTTGTTCATTGAGGGCAGCTTGCACTAAATCTGAATATCAGCAATTTTATAGTCACACACAGGTGAATTGGAAAGGTTGCCACAAATTTCTTTGTATTATATGAATAATTACAGATACGTGTTTTTTTTGACTTTAGGCGCACATTACAGTCTTTGTTCATTGACGCAGCTAGCAATTAAATTTGAATCCAGCAATTTTATCGTCACCACAGGTGAATGAAAGGTGCCAAAAATATCTTAGTATTATACGAATACATAACATATACGTGATTTTTTACTTTTGGCGCACTACAGCTTTTGTTCTGAGGCAGCTTGCACTTAAATTTGAATCCAGCAATTTTATTGTCACACAGGTGACGATTGAAAGGTGCCAAAAAATCTTGCATTATACGAATTACATAACAGGATACGTGTTTTTTTTCTTTGGCGCCTAAGCTTTGTTCATTGGGCAGCATGCACTTAAATATCTGAATCCAGCTATTTTATAGTCCCCACAGGTGAATTGAAAGGCCAAAATATATTTTTATTATACGAATACATAACAGATATGTGTTTTTTGACTTTGGTGCACTAAAGCTTTGTTCATTGAGGCAGCTTCAACTTTAAATTTGAATTAAAGCAATTGTATGTCACCACCAGGTGAAATGATTGGTGCCAAAAATACATTGTATTATCTGACATACATTTCAGATACGTGTTTTTTTCACTTTGGCGCGGCCAGCTTTGTTGATAGATCTACTTTGCATGGTTAAATTTGAATCCTAGCAATTTTATAGGTCACCACAGGGTGAATTGATAGATGCCAAAAAATACCTTGTATTATCGAATACATTCAGATACGTGTTTTTTCACTTTGGCACAGGGCCAGCTTTGTTGACATTGATGATCTACTTTGCAGTTATATTTGAATCAGCAATTTTTGTTTTGATTTGAGGGATTTGAGAATAGCTGTGATTTGCCGTTTTTAATAAGAACTTTCCAAAACTCTTCCATACCTTTCAAAATTTTTATATTTCTGATCATGAGCGAAATTAGGTGGGTAAGCGTGCAAAGAGGAGGGTAGGACATGGAGGTAGAGGTACGAAAAGAAGGGTGTCCTTCCAGTGCTGGCGGACAACAAGCATGCCAGCGGGATCGTCAGTTGCGGACCGTCAGGCCTTTGTCATCGCTGGGTCAGGGGCCCTGTGAATCTCAGTAACGAACAGCGTCGCAATCTGTCCTTCAGTGGTATAATGCAACCTGCATCCAGCAGTTCTATACCTCCTGTCTCTCCCAGTCACTGGCCACCCAGAATGTCGTATCAGCATCACCAGCATCCGTCTCCAACATGAAGAAGCCCAAATGTCAACTCGTGTACCCACCACTGTGGATAATCCATTTTCTGAAGACCTCTTTGATGGAACAAATTGTTAAAAGATCAAGGGACGCCAAACCTAAAGAGGATGATTGTTCTCTGTTCCTGATGCCCAGATACTGATGCCATCAGAGGAGGAGAAGAACCGGTCAATCGGCAAAAATCCCGGTAGCGGGTCGGCAACGCCTTGCAGTCCCTCTTGTCTTGTAGCCCGCAGCTCCTGGTGCAGAAATGTCAAGACGAACCAAGTCACCTGTCGTTGATGATGATGATGATGACGACATTGCGGATCACGTGGTATTTCAGCAGAATTTGTTGTGAGCGTATCATCAATGGACGTGGAGGGAAAGGGACGATGGGGTAGTGTCTGTTTGGGGTACGACTTTCAAAAAGGGAGTGGGCGGTCGCAGAGTCCGCTGATATGATTCCGCCAGGCCACGGGTCAGCGCAAAACCCGCTCCTCGGCTTATCGCCGTCAAAAGGTCCAGGACCTCTCAAGCCTGGGCCTTCTTTGACCAAGCCTCTGTTTCACCAGCGTATGTCATATGCCGCCTTGCCGTAAACGCATAAGTAGAAGGCAAGAACTTAGGTGGGTTAACCTCCACAAATATCTATCACTTGCAGGAATGTATGAGGTTGAAATGGAGGCACACTTGGCCAAAAAAGGGCCAGACTGACGCCGGGGCCTCCTTCCCAACTGTCACACCCTCTGTATCCGCCTCCTCTCCTCGCCACCACCAAGCGTTCCTCAGCTGCCCATGTCTCTCAGAGTCATGTTCAGGGTCAGCCTCCGCTTCAGCCATCCACCGTTGGACTCCGAGTAACCACCAGCACCACAGCAGACTCCATCCTACCCCTTCTCCTTCCGCCAGTTTGACGACCTGCACGCCGTGTACAGCGGCTCAGACTAGCAGCCAGCCTTCTGTCTTCCAGGGTTAGGAAGAAGAAGATAAAGCCACTTTTAACCCAAAACATCCACAAAGCCAAAAGCCTGAATGTCGGCATTGCCTGGCTTTTTGGCCTTGGAATGTTGCCTTTCCGTCTGGTGGTCACAGATGGGTTCCGCCACATCATGGCCCTTGCTGCCCCCAATTACAAGATTGCCGGAGAGGCATTTCTTTGCCCTGAAAAAGCAATCATGCCTGGACCAGCCATGTGTCATCTAATATTCAAGCGGTTGTCTGCATCTGTGGCCGGAAACGTCCATCTGAACCACCGACCCATGGATAGTAAGACGGCCAAGGACGCTATATTCTCTGTGACAAGCTCACTGGGTTGAGCTGGGTGGATGTCTCTGGGGGTGACCGTGGCTATCAGGCTCGGGCCGCACCCTCTTCAAAAACCTGCATAGGATGGTTGCAGGGTTCTTTTCACCCCAAGGTCCTCCTGGTGGATCAGGTGCCCAGAGAAAAACCAGGCCGTGTTGAAATAATCTGTCTTGGAGACCGTACCACCACAGGGTCATGAGCTTTAGGTGGCGGCTCTCCGCATCGAGAGGGGAAACGAGCGCTGGCTGGGTGCCAAGACCTTGTGCCAGGACAGGTGGGTGTGCGATAACGGGGCGAAATCTGCTGGCCGCCTTAAGTCGGTTAGACTGGAGCACATCCCTGCATGGCACATGTCATGAACCTTGTCGTTCTAGAAATTTCTAAACAGCTTACACCGGGAGTGCTGGATGCTGCTGAAGGAAGGCTCGAAGTCTAAGTTCGCACTTCCGTCGTCGCAACCCTGCTTCGTCCGCCTGGCTGTGTTGCAGCGTAGCTCGGGCCACCCATCAATCGTCTTCTTTGTTGACGTAGGCAACCACGCGGGAATATCCACCTCCACATGCTCCAGCGATTGTGTGGGCAGCAGCGCAATGCCGTTTCGCCGTACGAAGTGACACATGGCCTGACAAGCAGCGGTGCGGACCTCGGGGTGTGAGCCACCGAGAGTGGTACATGTGAAGAGCTCTGCACCATCCTTGCCAGTTTTGAAGAAGGCCACCCAAAATGGTCATGCGGACAATGCCCTTGATTCAGCATGAGCATTGTTGTGATCTTAGTTCTGAAACGATCGTTGGGACACTCTGGAAACAACGGTCCCGCCAAGCGACGGAGGAGGAGACGGACAACAGGTTGCGGGACACGGAGCCTTTCCTCCGTTACTAAATCCACAAGGCCCGACAGTTTCACAATTTCACGGTTCTTCATTAGCTGTGGTTCGGGGTCAGAGTAGTGCAGTATGTGGTTGCATCAGCTCTCAGGGTGCATCATCTCAGGCAAGTAGGGCTGTGTTGAAGCCTGTGCCGGAGGCAGCGGAGGAGGAGGAGGAGGAGGTATTCCTAGACAACGACGTTTCCAAACGTCCCCTGCCTTGGAAAGAGGTTGTCGCGTATTTGAGGCGGTAAGAGGAAGATGAGGAGGGATCAGTTTGCTAGTTGCCCCCTCGACCCAGAGCTTGGGAATTCATGGCTCCATTCTCTCACATGAGTGCTTGGATGCTTCCATTTCCTACCAACACTGATCTCGCATTAAGGCCAAGAGTGCCAAGTAGGCCGTAGCGGCAGCAACAGCAGGGCAAGGTGGCAGACAGAAGCTTAACGGGTGACCTCTGGCAAACTTTATTTTACCACTCACCACGCATGCAATGCAGGGCAACTCCAAACACACAGAGACCAGCTTAAGATCATGGTGATGGACTATCTGCTCTCTACACCGATGTTTTTGATGTGTTCCGGACCCAATAGACTTCGGGGTATCCAAAATGGACGAATGGCCCGAGCTGGCTCGTCACACCATAGGAGGTTGTGTTGTCCTGCCCAGCAGCCAGCGTCATATATGAGCGGACCTTCAGCACAGCTGGTGGAGTCATTTACATGACAACGCATAACGGCTTTCCACAGATAGATGTGGATCGTTTGACATTTGCATCCAAGATGAATCAGGCATGGCTCTCTCGAGGATGTTGTGGCCCCAATGCTGAGGTCACTGATTAGCTGCGTCTACTTCACATACTCTTCAAACAGAAATGGGTCCTCTTGAAAAAAAATAAAAAAAAAATAAAAAAAAAAAACTTTTTTTTTTAAAATGATAATTTCTTACATGCAATTTTTATTCTCTTTCAACAGTTCATTTGCTTGGTTTTGCTGTGGGAGACTGTAAGAAGACAGCAAGGTTTTATGACAACCACCGTATTCAGTTACTCACTTTATCTTTAGAAGTTTCGCATTGTCAATGGTTTTTGAGGCATGTTGCTGTGAGTTACAGCTATAATTATGGTCCTTTGGAACAGAAATGTGGCTTTTAAGTGGCATTTCTCCCTCACAATTTTTAAATAGTGGCTGAGAAATCATATTTATAAATTTTTTGGGGTTCATGTTGCTGTGAGAACAGCTTATAATTATGGTCCTTTGGAACAGAAATGTGGCTTTAAGTGGCATTTCTCCCTTCACCATTTTTAATAGTGGCTGATGAAGTCATTATTTATAATTTTTTGGGGGTCATATAACGGTGGATACAGCAATAATCATGGTCTTTTTGGAAACAGAAATGTTTGGTCATTCTAAGAGGCATTTCTCCCTCCACAATTTTTAAACAGTGGCTGAGATAGTCATTTTTATAATTTTTTGGGTCATGCTGCTTAAAAATGCAGCCAATACTACGGTTCTATTATAAAAAAAATGTTGTTTCTAACAGACATTTGTTCTTCTCAATGTTAGAGTGGCTCAAGGGTCGATGCTTGAATTTTGTGGGGGCATTTTTCTGTGAAGATGCAGCTATACTTCAGGTCCGATTATAAAAAAATGTTGTTTCTAACAGACATTTGTTCTTCACAATGTCAATGATGGCTCAAGGGTGATGGTGGTGTCAGAAAAGGAATAGGTAGGACACTGTTAATGGACCATATTGCAAAATGACTTTGTTTTCTGCAGATCTTAACATAGCTATCATCCTGTATTGAGAAAACCCATTTTAATACAATTAAAAATAGAGAAACAAAGACATGGAGGGATTCCATCCTATTTAAAAAATGTGTTTTTTCTAGCAATTAAAACTACTAAAAAACTTGCATGTACAAATAGCTGTTAAAAAAATTCCTCTTGAATTGTACAAGGGAGGTTACAGGAAAAAACTTGACAGATGTAGGGTTATTCAGAGGACATGGGAGTATGGAGCACGGACAGAGGAACAAAGTACAGCAGACAATTTCCTCCAGCCAGGGCCGCCTCAGAAATTTCAGGGCCCCCTACAGCTAAAGGCGCCTGGCCCCCTTTAATCCCGCCCCCTTGTCAACCCAATTGCCCGCCCCCACCAAACCACTTCCTACAATCCAACCCCAGAAAAATAAAAGAGATGCAATTGCGCCGTTGTCTTTGACTGAAGTTCTTGCTGAATTTTCCAAGCATACAGCTTTTATCTATATTGTGTATTCAAGGGCCAGCAAATTCCACATGTCGCATGATATTATGACCAAACCAGCACACCCAAGCCAATATAAACCAAACAAATACCAATAAATACAATACCCGCCACATATCACTAAGTATGGTGACTAATACCACTACATTAGAACAATCCACAATTAATGTTTAATGACAAACCAGTGTACTAAGGCGATATACCATTAAACAACAACAATATACAAAGACAAAGTAATAACGCAACATCATCTTCCACATATCTCCACTATAGAGTGGCAGATAATGCCACAATACTGTTTACTGAATATAAACCAATACAATAACACCAATATTACCACCATACATGGGATATATAGGGGGAAATGTATGAAAAACTGTCTAGGTCTAAATTCACTTTGTTGCCCATAGGCAAACCAATCAGCGTTCCCAGCATTATTTTTTCAGAGCACTATAGAATAAAAATGGAAGTGGAGCGTGATGTGGTCTGTATGGGCAAACAGAAAGAAAAGTCCTACATTCTAGACAGTTTCCTACATGTGGCCCAGTAGTGGCAGATAGATAATAAGTGATTTACAGTTGCAGGTTAATTGTGTAGTAACTCACAGGATGACATCTGATAGAGTCAGTTCACGTTGCGCCTTTTCTTCTCCATCTGGTGGCCCAGGCCACCATGGAGTGAGTTCTCCCTGGCCATGATCGTTCCGCTGCAGAATTTCAGACAACACAAACACTGAGGAACTCCAACACTTTATCATTGATGCTCCACCGGGTAGATCTACCCCGTATGTACAAATCCCGCATCCATAGTGCCTCCAAATAGAATAATTTGAGGACCGCTGTTGTGGTTGCACTGGGTCGTTAGATTTTATAGAGTCCGCCTTGCAGGTAGGTGAGCCCAGTACTTAGGCCCACCTGTTGGTAGAGGAGAGAACTTGAGTGGGGCCCATTCGAAAGTTTCCTACACTCCCCCCATGCGTGTGTGGGGCTCAGTTTCAAGGGCCTCTTATCTCCCTCAGCCGGTGTGGGGGTTCCACGCCGGTCATGGAGGGGGTCCAGCTCAGAAGGTCCTGGGGAATTTGCTGGGACCGGCGGTGCTCACGGCCCTGGATTTGTGGGGGAGCCGTGCAAATCTTAGGGTGGCCTTGAGCAGGGTCCAAGCAAAGTCGCCTGGGGGGGCACCTGGTTGTAGTGATGGGCGGCCAGGTTCCCTTGGGGCCTGTCACGTGGGCCCCCCAGTCATGCGCCACCATGGGGCGCCCCGTTCAGTGGGGGGTGTGCCACCCCCGACAGCCCTGCGGGGGCCCTTCAGAGTCGCCCCCATCATGCCCTTGGGGCTGTTCAGTGCGGCGCCCGCTCATTACCATGTTCCCTGGGGGCCCTTCAGTGCGGCCCACATCCTGGGTGGGTGGCCGCGTCTTCAGGTGGGCGGTGCGCCGTGCGAGCTCCCCAATACGCTCAGTCATGGGGGGGCCCGCAGCGTTCAGTGGGCTGGGCCCTTAGCTGGACATACTGCGGGCCCTTCAGTGCATCCGGGGCCCAATCCCTGGGGTCCTTCATGCGCCCTCACATCCCTGGGGCCCTTCTCAGTGCGGCCCTCACATCCTGGGGCCTTCAATGTAGCCCTTTACTCCCTGGGGCCCTTCAGTGCGGCACCCACATCCCTGGGCCCTTCAGTGGGGCTCACAGGACTTTGAAAGTGGCTTCTTATAAAAAAAAGGGGCCCACGTGCAAGTTAAAGTTAAACCAATAGGTTTACATTACACAGATTGAGTTTCCTTACTTATGCATCAGCTCCTGCAAGACGGAGCAGTCGGCCCCCCTCCTCCCTCTGGTGCCAGGAAGTATCAGTGACTACCTGTCCACATGGGCGGGGACTCACTGATTACATTAGATGACGTTACCGGCAGCAGAGGGAGGAGGAGGGGCGATGCTCTATTCGTGCCACTAGGGAGCTGATGCAGAAGTAAGGGAAAGACTCAATGTAGTGTAATGTAAACCTATTGTGTTTAACTTACTTGCAGCGCGGGCCCCTCCCAGGACAGCAGATTGACTCAAGTGGTACAGAGAAGGGCAGACCTACGGTCTAATTCTCATGTTACCATTTACTGCTGATGAGCAAAGGGGCTGGCGCCTGCCGGCGACGGCGGTCGGGCCCCCCTTGCCTTCACATTCTGGCCGAGGCCCCAGACGGCCGGAGTAGGGGTTCTACCCCCCTAGAGGGGCGGCCCTGCACCTCGCCGCAGCACGTTGAATAAAGTAGAAAAAGGAATTGCCAAGAAAAGGGCACTGGCGTGGAACGAGGTAGCGTTAACACACAGTATTTCCCAAGTGAAGCTCATTGGTCCGCCAATCGCAGTTCGGAGGGGGCAAGCGGGGGAACCCGGCGTACCCAGGACAGGGGACGGGTATATGGTCCAGTGAAACTAGAAAATGGGTGGTTGAAAGACGCGCTATTTCGCGCACTTGTAATCTGGGTGGGGTCCAGGACAGGTGGGTAGTGGGTCATTTCTGCGGTACCAGGGATCGATATAGGTTGAAGTCAGGTTGAATCTAAAATGGTGGTTGAAAGACTCGTTTCCCGGCACGTTTAGATTTGGGGGTCAGAGACGAGGTTTAATGGTCATACTGGTGGTACAGAACAGGGTTATAGTCAATGCCCAGTTCAACTAAAATGGTGGTTGAAAGACTCCTTTTTCCGGCACTTTTTAATCTGGGCCATGCAGGTTTGGGGCTCATGCTGTAGCCCGGGACAGGTATAGTCAATGTCCAGTGAAACTAAAATGGTGGTTGAAAGACTCCTTTTTCCGGCACTTTTTAAATCTGGGGTCATCAGGTTTGGGGGCTCATGCTGTGGCCCAGACAGGTATAGTCAATGTCCATGAAACTAAAATGGTGGTTCAAAGACTCCTTTTCCAAGCACTTTTTAATCTGGGGGTCGTGCAGGTTTGGGGCTCATGCTGTGGCCCAGGACATGTATAGCCCAATGTCCATTCAAACTAAAATGGTGGTTTTGAAAGACTCCTTTTTCCGGCACTTTTAAATCTGGGGGTCTGCAGGTTTGGGGCTCATGCTGCGTTCCAGACAGGGATATTCAATGTCCAGTTCAAGTAAGATGATGGTTCAAATCATACTGCCTTCTGGCACTTTTTAATTTGTGGTGATGCAGGTTTAAAGGGTCAGGCTGTGGAAACAAGACAGGGATAGTGAATGGTGTGTGATTTTTTTCTGTGGCTTTTATAACCTAAGTGTGTTGCCTAAGATGTAGCAGGTATCCATTTGACTGTTGTGGATGTTAACTCCAGCTTCTCCAGCCCTGTTCGGGTGTAAGAATGAAGGTGTTGTTGCTCTCCCATAGACTTTAATGGTCATCGCTCATAATCGACCACTCACTATCAACTATCTGTCGATGATGGTCGACTATCGACCATCGACCGATGTCGATGGTCAACGTAATCGCTCAACACTAGTAATGGATCCTAATCTACAACTAGAAAAAATAGGAAGTTCCAGCGTCCCGTACAATCTGTAGAGAACTTTATTGGAAAGGGTACAATAAATCCAGCAGGATAAAAACACAGAACACAAAATGAAAACACAGGAGCTTACACATTTCAGGCTAATGGTAGCCCTTAATCATGCTATGACCAAGGGCTATAATTACCCTGAAATGTGGTCAGGCTCGGATTGACCAACAGGGGAATAGGGGAAACCCCTGGTGGGCCCCTGAGCATAGTAGACCTGGAGTTGTTTTTTAACTGTGTATACATCCTCAGAAGAGGCAAAAGAGCAGAGAAAGAGAGGCAAAAAGGAAGAGGCAGAGTAAAGGAGGCAGGTACAGTCATTTACAGTAGCTGTAGGGTGGGCCTCTAAAATAAACTCCACCAGTGGGCCCATAATCAGCTCTACTGGTGGGCCCCTAGAGTCAACTCCCCCCGTGAGCCCTAGGCTTCCCAGTCTGACACTGAATGTGGTTGGTTACCACATGTTCTCCTTGCATCAAGTAATTCAACGGGTGAGCTGGTTCCTCCCTTTCTCACAACCTGTAACAGGGCGCCCTTAGTGTATCAATCATTGCCCACTGCAGGGACCATTGCCTAATACTAAGGTCTTATCATGTTTCAGAGGGGCTTATGGCCCTCATCAGATCATATCGGATATGGGTGCAATTGTCTCTCTGCATCCTCAATAGCAAATTGTAAGGGGTAAATAAACATACAGGTCTTTGACAAGGATCAAGGAGAGGGAAATCCCCCTTACTGTCTTTGAGGCCAGCTTGGCTTCTGTTACATCCACCTGCTTTGAATGAACTGTGGATCCACATCTGTAGCAAATATTAAAGTAAACTTTCCGAACAATCCTCCCAACGATGCGACTACTTTGGTGCTAACCACTTGACAGCCAGGCTTCAAAGACAAAGTTTCCATCCACTGATGCGGCATCTCACTAACAACAGAAATCCAGATTAGAGACTCTCACCTTAGATGTTAAGCTTTGCATATTAAAAAAGAGAAAAAAAAACGTCCCAGGGGGGGAGCAAAAATGTGAAATTTTTTAATAAACAGCCCCGGGTCTCAGTAAACCTCTACTTTCCAGCTTCTATGATTCAGGCAGTCCCCGACCTCTATCCTTCCCTCTGGCGAGCTTCGGGGTATATTGCATTGCTCTTCTCTGCATTCACTGGCTTTTCATCTCTTTCTAGTTCACTTACTCAGTGATGAAGGCGCACAGCTTGTATTCACAGAAACAGAAAAGAAGCTCTGGATATGTTCCATAGAATTCATCACGGCATGCAATAATCTACCCGGGACCCACGGAAGAGAAAGAAACCTACATATTTTTAGGGTTTGAAGAAGAAAAAATGAGAGTATTGACTGCCACAGTCAGGATGGAGGACTGCACTCTCGTAAACCGGCCCCCCCTTTTGACTTAGTTTGAAGCCAAATAAAAAAATCAGATTTTGGGAAAACAAACTTTCTTGTGATTGACAACACCTGCCCCAGAGTTTTATGTTCCACCTCAGGTAGAATATCTAGACCTCATGGCACAACTGGAATGACCTCAAAATTTTTTTAAACGGGCCCCCAACCCGGGGGTGAAGTACCATGTCACAAAGGTTTTCCATCCAACCCCCACCCAAGTCTCTTAAACCCCAATTAAAGTCGCTTGGTTCACCCACAATTTCATTCAAAGCGAATTTATAATTTTTGGGTTGTTTGGGTTCAGACTCAAAACTCCCAAAATTACACGTTTTGTCAATGGTGGTCATCCTTTAAAGAAAAGACCGTGCAGAAACAATGTTTTTTGTAACGACTCCCATTCCCTTTGTGCCCATTTCTAAACTATCCTATGAGACACCAGTGAACATGAGTTGCCATAAATGTTCTAGCAATCTACACTCCAAGTCAATATTCCAGACAGCAGTGGTCTCCAACTTATGGCTCTTCAGGGGTTGTGAAACTCCAACCCCCAACATGACTTGATCTAAAGTTCACTTTAGATCAAAAAAAACCCTGGTGCCACCCCTTTAATTTTCAGTAGGGGGTTTTAACTTGGGGTGATAACTTTTAAGGGGGCCAAAAGTATAACCAGTTTAGTTCTAAAATTCACTATTTTGCCCAAAAGGTCACTAGGGCCCAAAATAGTAGTTTTAGCCCTTTAAACATTTTTTTCATACATTTTGCCCTATGTTTCAGGGCTAAAAATGAACATCTATAAAAAAAGGGACAAAAATAAATTTTTTTATTTACTGGGGAATAGAGGTTATGAAAAGAAAAAATTTGGTATTATTTCCTTTGCCAAAAATTTAACTTTGGGGTAACTCACCATAGGAGCCCCAAGCCCAAAGGGAAAACCCCCCCAAAAAACCCTTTCCCCAAATCCCCTGGCTAAAAGTCAATTTATGGACTAATTTCTAGAATATGGATCACTGCCTACTTTATGGATCACTGTCTACGTAGGGTTTACTGTCTATTTGTAAAACCCAAACTGTAGGGACCTTTGTCCAAATTTTATGGACACCCCCAACTATAAAAACCCACTGCCTATTTTATGGATCACCATCTACTGAAAGGAAATTACTGCCCTACTGAAGGGGCCACTGCCTTCGTATAAACCTTTTGCCCACGGGTAAAACCAGGCGTCCTAAAACTGCGGCCCCCAGCTTTGGGAAACTACAACCCCCAAACATGCTTTTTATAAAAACCAAAAAAAGGGTAGGCATAAATGGGAGTTGTATTTTCCCAACAGCTGGAGGGCCGCAGTTCGAGGATGCCTAGTATAGACCATTGTCTACTTTATGGTACTATAAAAACCACTGCTTACTGTGTGGACCACTATATCCTGTATAGATCACTGCCTACTGAAAGGGAAACCACAGGTTTTAAACCCCTGGTAACTCCCCTGCTACTGTATATGCACTGCTATCTACTTTTAGGGAAACCACTGCCTACTCATGAACCAGTACCACTGAAATGGACCACTGTTATTTGTATAGACAAACTGCCTTTTTCTTTGGGACTTGTTCCCGCCCTTGGTTAAAATAGAAAATTTAAAGGGGTTTTTCTCACTACAAAAAGACTCCTTTTAAACCCTCGGGCTTTTTTCTCCGTTTCTTTTTTGAATTAGGGTTTTTTTACCAGTTTTACTGGTTTACTATTGGTCTGCAGTGCCCAAAGCCGCTGGGGAACACCATTTTCAGTACTATAGCAACCAGAATGGCCACTTTCAGAAAAGATCGAAAATGTCTGTGGGCTATAGCGACCTGATGAGTTTGATGCAGCCCAACAAGGGGGGGAAATTTTCTAGGAACAGGAAGGCCCACTTTTAAATTTGGACACTTTTGTAAAGTGACTTTTTTTTTGCAAGATCTTTAACAGAAAAAGCAGCAATCCTTGTAGTGAGACAACCCCTTTAGCATCTTTTGTTTTCAACGTAAATATGTCAAAAAAAAATGGCCCGGGAGACCAAATCCAGCCTTTCAAAAAAATTTTAGCAATAGGGAGGGCCCAAGGGTTTCCTTTGATGCAGTTTGGACCATTTTCTTTACCTTTCCTAGAGGATGCAGTCAGTGAATGGAAAAGGTGGTTGCGCCATCTTAGATTCGGAGCACACCTACACTTTACTCTGTTCAACAGTGGTAAAAAAAGCTCTAATACTCCCACCCACAACTTTTTTCGGGGCCAAAGAGGTAAGGGGCTGAAATATTAACAACCTTAAAGGGTACCTTTGGGGTTTTACTGACCTTGGCACCATAAAAGGGCCCCTTTAAAAACGGCAAGGAAAAAATTTCCGGCAGTTTATCAAAAGTATTTTTCCGGGGAAAGTGTGCCAACCCCTCGGGCCCCGGGGGGGAGGGGTTTCTTTTCCCCCCGCCCATTACGGGCAAAAAGGGCCCCTTTTCCTTCCCCTTCACAAGGGCAAAATTTCGTCCGAAACCCGGGAAAGGAAAATTAACATCTAGAAAGTTTTTTCCCGGGGGCACCCCCCGGGTGGAAAACCCATTCAGTGGGGACTTCTGCAAAAGGGCCCCCCCATAAAAAAGTCCGTGTGTTCATTTGCGCCCAATTTTTTTCAGACGGTCCCGGCCCAAAAACCCCAAAAACCCTCGAAAAACCTCCGCAAAAACCCTTTCCCCTGGGGACATGGGCCCCAACATTTTTAGTGTAACAAAAATTTAAATACTTTTTAAAAACCCCCTTTAACCGAAAACCCCGAAAAGTAGTTAATGACCAGAAATTTTTTTTTTTGGGTTTTTTCCTCCTTGCCCTTTCCCAAAAGTTTTTAACTTTTTAATTTTTTTAAAAGATGCAGTCCCCGGGTGAGGCCCCTTTTTTTTAAATTTAAGACAAGTTTTTTACTTTTTGGGGGGGAATAGATTAAGTTTACTTATAATAATTGCAGTAAATTTTTTTTTATTTTTTTTTTAAAACCATTCACATTTCACACTTAATTAAATTGTTAGAATTTTAATTTTTTCAGGGTTTTTACGGTCGGTGAATACCAAATATGTGTAGGTTTTTTTGTGTGTTTAATTTAATTTACAATTTTTTTATTATAATTTTTTAATTTTTTTTATTTATTTTTTTTTTTTTTTTTTTTAAACTTTTTATGTTTTTTTTTTACTTTTTTTTATTCCCCTGAAGGGAGAACGGGTTTTTCCCTTTTTTTTTTACACTTGGAAAAGTATTTTGCTTTTTCATATATGTTAATAAAATTAAAAAACAGTGTCATCCTGCAAAAACATGATTAGGACACCACTAAGTGGGGTCCCCAGTCACTGGCTTAGTACACAGACACCCTGGGGGGGACTGTAGGGGCGCCAGAAGGCTGACTGTCCGGGCCCTTGCCCGGCTCTGTCGGGGCACCCCCGGGTTTTTTTCCGATCACCCGAAAAGAAGGGGAGGGGGAAAAACCCCTTTTATTGCGCTGCGTAACGGGGACCCCGCAAACGAGGGTTTAAAGGCACCGGGGGTGTGGGGGTTCCTCCCCATCCCCCCAGGCCCCCCAGGGATGCTCTGGGAAACGGGGCTGGTTTAAGTACAGCCCCGAATCGCAGAGCATTGTGGCGCCCCGGGCGCCGCCCAAAAACCCCGAAGTCTACAGCGACGCCCAAAAGACTTCGCGCAGACGAACGACCCGCACCGGGCCCCCCATCAAAAGACGGGGCCGGTCGTTAAATTAACAGCAAACCCAAAAAAAAAGGGCCATACACTCTTAAACCTGCCGGGGGCACCTTTCCCTCTGGGGGCATAAGGGGTCTTTAGTTTTTTTAAAAATGTAAAGTAGTAGTTACCCTAAAACAGTCACAAAAATGACATCCGGCTAAAAAATTTTGCATTTGCCCCCCCGTGAAATGTATTTACACCCCCGCCCAAAGGGGAACCTTTTCCAAAGATTTCCTACAGAAGTTCAAATGGTAAATAATTTCCTTGCCTTTCGAGCCCTCACCAAACATTATTCAATTTTTCCCACTTTTAAAAATGGGCAAATATCAAGCATTGTATCTGAAATCCAAAAAAGTTAAAAGAGGACACTTTGGGAAAATTTTAAAATCCCAAAGTTCCCCCTCCTTTTCCCGAATTTTAAAAGAACTAAACGAAGATTAAATAAACAAATTTAGGGAAATTTTTTGATTCCCCTTGAATTTTAAAAAAGTTATCACCCACAGTTGCCTGGCGTTTTACCCCCAGTGACTTGCTTGGGACAAGAATTTATTTTTAAAGGTTTTAAAAATGTTCTCCGGGGCCCCCTGTAAAAGCGCCGCTTAAACCCAATTATCCCAAAAATCTACAGGAAAGGGCTCTCTTTTTTTTCTGTAAACCCCTGGGGATACTTTTGCAAATTCCAAGTTTCCCAACCCCTTTTGGTTTAAAAACCCAAAAATTACTTTTCAGGAGATGACATGGGTGATTTTTCATAAGCTAGGGCTCACCAATAAATGCAATATGGTTTGCTGTGTTTAGCCACACTTTTTAGCTTGAAGATCTTTATGTTAACTTTTGGTAGATGCCCCATTTCATAGACCCTCCCAGACACCTATACAATTTGAAGGGGTGTTCCCATCACAGCAAGTGCTGTTGGGAGTGCCAATTACTGTAAAGTAAGCAAATTTTTTAAAATGCATGTCATTAAAAAATATGTCTGCTTTACCTAATATAGGCCTTTTTGCACCTTCAACTTGCTCTCTTATCTCCTGGGTTACCGACCACCACTGTGTGCTTATAACATTCTTCTAAAGGCTTAATAAATATCAAAGTTGCCATTGTATGGTGTAGTACAGGGTGTCAAACCCAGTTTCACTGGTAATGTAGAATTATTGTGAAATTGCATGTGGCCGGGATAGCAGAGGCGCATTTTCATTTTTGTGTACTCTCCCTCTCATCGGCCAAGCCACAGGAAATTATTCTTAGGCAGTCTTTAATAATGCTGTATTACCGGCCACCATTGAAAGCACACAGTGGTGGTCAGTAACCAAGGAGACAGTAGAAGGTTGAAGGAGCCAGTTGAAGGTGTAAAAAAGGTCTTTATTAGGTAAGGCAGACATATTTTTTAACAACATGCATATTGAAAATTGCTTACTTTACAGTAATTGGCCCTTTCAGCAGCACTGGAGCTGATGGGAAAACCTCTGTGATGACATGTCAGAGAGTATGAACGGGTAAACTTTCAAGATTGCCAGAGGTAGAGAACTATAGGTGGCTGTTTGGTTTTTACTATGTATGAAGATCATAGTTGCCAACTTTTGAAAATGAAAAAGCAGGAGATTCTAGACGGTAAAAATTTGCATGGACACGCCCATCTTTCCGGTATGCCACGCCCCCTTCAAAAAGCCACACCCACTCCACCTAACTGCATAACGGCTTTGGAAGAAAGCCAGGTAGATGCCCTTATAGCCAGGGAGTAACCCCCATAAGCAGGTAGTGCCCCTTACAGGCAGGTAGATGCCCCCTTGTAGCCAAGTAGATGCCCCTCTGTAGCCAGGTAGGTGCCCCCCTTTGTTAGCCCGGTAGGTGCCCCCCTTGTTTGCCAGCTAGTGCCCCCTCTGTTGCCAGCTAGTGCCCCCTCTGTTGCCAGCTAGTGCCCTCATTGTTGCCAGCTAGTGCCCCCATTGTTGCCAGGTAGTGCCCCCTCTGTTGCCAGGTAGTGCCCCCTCTGTTGCCAGGTAGATGCCCCCTCTGTTTCCAGGTAGCTGTCCCCATTGTTGCCAGGTAGTGCCCCCATTGTTGCCAGGTAGTGCCCCCATTGTTGCCAGGTAGGTGCCCCCATTGTTGCCAGGTAGTGCCCCCATTGTTGCCAGGTAGTGCCCCCTCTGTTGCCACGTAGTGCCCCCACTGTTGCCAGGTAGATGTCCCATTGTTGCCAGGTAGATGTCCCCTCTGTTGCCAGGTAGTGCCCCCTCTGTTGCCAGGTAGTGCCCCCATTGTTGCCAGGTAGTGCCCCCTCTGTTGCCAGGTAGATGTCCCCTCTGTTGCCAGTAGATGTCCCCTCTGTTGCCAGGTAGTGCCCCCTCTGTTGCCAAGGTAGTTCCCCCTTTGTTGCAGGAAGAGCCCCATTGTTGCCAGGTAGATGTCCCCTCTTTCCCCCCCCCCCGGGGGGGGGGGGGGTTTTTTC
>JAODAL010062976.1:0-19467 GCA_025379985.1 Phyllomedusa bahiana
ATCCTTTTTTTTCCAATATTTACAAGTCACATATAGTTAAGATACATGGCCAGAGCCTTTGTGCCCATCAGATTTCTTCATTTTATTCACAAAAAAGGAGGAAAAATTTTAAGGGTCTTTCTTTAATTTAAATTTTGATTACCTCTGGAAAGCCCTTTTAAAACCCCCGACTTGCTCAGGGGGGAAAAAAGCTACCCCATACAAAAACCTTGAAAAGGGATGAGGCTGTTGTTGTTCCCTCAAAAAACTATCGAAATGTCAAATTCATAACGAAACAATGCAAAAATTCACTTGCTTGGTCCCTCCCCCCTACCAGATTGTAACAAAAACAAGGGCTCTTCCGATTCTTTTGAAAAGGTTGTGGAAAAACAGGGTACTTTTTTGCATGTATGGTGGGGATGCCCCAAAATGGGGGAAATGTGGGATGCAAAAGCGCATTTTTAGTCAAATTTACAGGGCTTCGCTTTTCATAACCCCCCAATTTCGGTCTAACATTGGACTGTTTGATATACCTCCCTTTCCGTACAGTTGTTTTTCATATTCTTCTGGCCACCGCTTGCGATTCCCAAATTATGGAAGGATTTAAAATTTCCCTACTGGGTTTATAGATTTTAGAGACGGTAAATTTTATAATGCGAGGGAAATTGCGTCTTTGTGACCCAGTATTTGTGTCTAAAAAAAGGGAATCTTGGTCATTTGGATGCCCTTTAAAACATTTAACCCTAGAAAAGAAAAACTTACTTCCGTCCTAACGTATTGTCCCTCCGGATTTCCCCCCCTTTTTCCCCGTCCCCACATTCATCTTTGTTCTGTTACTGTGGTTTGGTATGGGGTGCCGGTGGTACTCACCCCTGGACAAAATTGTTTTTTTTGTTTCACTTTTTTCCTTACCCACAATGTAAAGGTATTTATGCTCCCTGTTTTGTAATTATGGTAGGTTTATACTTTTCATTTTGTATGCATTTGTTCTCCCTCATCAAAATTAAAAATATGTTAAAGAAAAAAAAAAAAAAAAAATTATATATTACGATTATATTTTCAGTTGTAGGTTCAAAAGGGGTACCCCGGAAAAGTAGGTTTTAAACGCTGCAAAAAAATTTTTTTTTGGAGATTGGGTGAAAAAAAAGGGAGGAAGGTCATGGGAAGCTTCAGAACATCAGGGGCAAGAGTAAGGAAAAACGCGGACTGGTTTTTTTCTATGATCAACAAGGAAGAAAGAGTTAGGTTTTTTTAATGTGTGTCGTTTCTTTTCCTTTTTTTTAAAATGGTTTAAAATTGCAGAGTCTATTATAGACTCAAAAAGGTCACTGTCACTGTACGTGAAGCCCTTTGTATCCCCCGCTGCTATTCACTCCCCCACACCGGTCCTCTGAGACCGGGCCAAAAAATTTATGTTAATTTTTCCAAATAAAGGGTCCCCGAATGATTTCTGCGTGGAGGTATGTTTTGTAAAAGGGATTGAAAAAAAAATCCGTCTGAGATAAGGGACCCTAACTAGGTGTTTAAAAAGAAATAACATATCAAGGGCTCATCCCCAGCACCCCCCCTTTTGCCCAAATTTTTTCCCCTAAACCCCCACTCTTTCTTTACCTTCACTCTTGTTTTGTTTTGTTCTGTTTTGTTTGTCTGGTCAAAAAAAAGTTAAAAAGGAGGGCATCATCCCGCCAAGAGGGGGGGTGAGGCCATCCTTAAGAAAGGAAAGTGGGATGCCGGGAGATAGTGGCCAGCGAAGAGGAATACGCTGTAAAAGGTTCAGGTATTTGTTGAAGATTTTGGGGGATGTGTAGCCCCACTGGACGCATCATGGGGCATTCTGCCCTAGGGAAAGGGTGGCTGGCTAGAATTAAAAGTTATTTGATAACCCAGAATGTGGGCCATGTAGCGAAAAAATGGAACGAGAAGGTGTGTGGGTAAGGAAAAAGGATGGGGAAAGGGAATTAGATATAGAAAGAAAGGACAGCCCAGAGGAGGAAAGCAAGAAATTGAAAAAAAACCCCCCTGCACATACCCCCTGTAGGGGTGGCTTCATGGGAAAGTATGGCATGTGTCTGTGGAAACAGAATCCCGACTTCCTGACACATCCCAGCCTGGGGGGAGCCCCGACAAAGGCGGGAAAAAAGCAAGGATTTTATCCTGTCGTTACACACAGAGTAGAATATATGACCAAAAATGCTCTTTCATCCCCCCTGTTTAAAACGAGAAGGAACTGAAAATATTGAGAGGAACAGCTGACCGTCTAAAAACGCTAAATGCAAAAGGGGTTTTAGCCCAAAAAAACGGTCAGCAAAACAGGCCAGGGCCTATTACTCTGCAAGACGGGATCCGTCGCTAGGGACCCCATCAGTGTCCGAGCAGTGGCACAGTTGCAGCTGCTGGACAAGGCATCAGAAATAGTGCTATTATCCTGTCACTATTTACACCCCCATCCCTAATAATATCCTTAACCGGGTCCAAGTCAAGCAATCCTGTGGCTAAAAAACCCAGATTCAATGTGCCCTGTCATCCCCCCAAATGTGATCTCAACGATGCATGACATTGAATAAGCCCCCTTAATTCCCCTTTTGACGTAGTGGATAAAAGGGGGGGGGGGGGGGGGGGGGGAAAGGGCAGGAGCACCACTATTTCTTCAGGGTTTTCAATTGAAGAGTTTCAGAACTCAAACTGAACATATTGCTACCCCTTATGGACGGGGAAACTGGGTTTTTTCAATGTTGTTGATGTCCTCCCCTAATAGATGGATTTTTTTTTGAGCTCTAGAAGCATGGGTAAGACGGAGGGGTTCTACACGGGGTTCGCAGTGGTCACACAAACTGGGAAAGGCAGCTGAACCGTTCCCGGCCACGTATCGGCCCAAAAAAGCGAGATTTCGCACTCGTTGCAGCGCTTAGAGAGTCAAAAGCAAAAGCAGCAACATTTTCACAGTTTCAGGTATGTTTTTGGGAATTCCCATGATTACGGTCCCATATGGAAACAAGGGGATTTCCTTACATCAGCAGGACTCCCATAAAACATGGGACCTATCAGTCAACAAAATGGGAGGCCTTATGTTTCCCTAAAGAGGTTGCTACAAGGAAAAGAAACACAAACCCGACAAAATGGGGCACTGGCAAGACAGGAGACAGAAGGCCAAAGCTGGCGGCCAAAAGCCAAAAGGTGGAGGGGGAAAGCTGCCCCAAATTGGGCCCCAAAAACAAGAGGCCCCCGCGACCCCCCATGATCATGTGACCATGAGGCAACGGCCAAGACTAGGTATCCTGAAAGTTGACCCGGCAAACCCAAGGGAAGAACTGATGGTCGAAAAAGGTGGATCAGGAAAGTAAGGTTGGGAGGGTGGATTGGGGTTGCTTGCCCGGGTCCTTATCCTGCAATGGCCCCAGGTGCCACGGTCCAACAATGCCCAAAAAAATCCCTGTGTGCTCTGTGGAAAAAACAAGGGTTTGCCCCTGATTAAAAACAGTTGCTACCAAGATTGCACATCAGTTCACATGATACAAAAAACCCCAGGTAGAGTAATCAAGGTACCCCGAAACATACACCAAAAGCTTCTTTCCATTCAACGTTTGCAATTGGATTTCTACGCTACCAAAGGTGGACTATGAATATTCCTTTTTTTGTGTAATTCTTCTCGGGTGGCCAGAACCCTTTCCCCGATCCCAAAAACCCACTGCAAAAGTACAGCAAAAAAAAACTATGCAAAATATTCGTAGGTTTTGGGTTTTAGTGAGATTTTGGAAAGTGACAGGGGACCCATTTCACTGGAGAGGAATGCAACTGCAATCAGAGTTAGGGTAAGTAAAGCCTTCCACACTCCTATCCCCCCCAATTAGTGGAAAAATAGAAGATGAAAGGGGGCTTTAAGCTAAAAATTCAAAAGGCTAGTGAGGAGTTGGGAAAACCTTGGACAGAGTGTTTTCATTAGCATCTTTTTTAGTCAGGTATCAACCCCAAAGTAAAAACAAAATTGTCTCCTTTTTTAAAAAAAAACTATTTGGGGGCCCCAAGGTTGGGACTTTTTCCCACAAACATACAGCTTCAATGTGAAGTTCACTAGTTATGTCCAAAAACTGACAAGAGGCTCTTTCGGTACAAAACAAGTCTAGATTCTATTCGTCCAGAAGCCTAGAGGGCTCCATTCTCTTCGACCGGGATTGGGTAGTTTTTGAAGAGAATCCAGAAAACCGCTAGAACCAAGATTTGATGGTCCCTTTTTCCAGGTTCTCTCACCCCGACACCTCATAAAACTTGAAGGAAAAACGAACTTTTATCCATGCAAGTCACTGTAAAGCTGGAAGGAAGGAGTTTTGTATTTATGGTTATTCCCTTTTCGCCCCAAAGGAGGGGGTGGGGCTGGTAACCCCAAAAAGAGGATGTGGTAACTAGTGGGTTTAACACTCCAGGCCCCGCAACCTTCCTATTTGATTTCTGTAAGGTTTTGGTACCATGTGAATGGGAAAAAACAAGTGGGAATGACAAATTTTAAAATTTGGTTTCAGGGGTCCCAGGGGGTGTAAATAATCTTGTCACCAGACCAGGGAATGGAAAATGAATCTTTTGGGCTTGCAGGTTGGAAACAGGGGACCATGGGATAAAACCACAGGAATATGACCAGGGTTTGTCAACAGGTGCACCCCTCCAGAAAAGGGTGACTATTTTTTGGATCACCCCCAAAAAGGGATTGTGACCCGAAACAGGGTAAGGGAGACCTGTAATCCCCAGTAATAAACATAAAAGACCCTCACCAGGGATGAAGGCCTATATTATTAGGATTGATGGTTCCCCGCCAAGGGGGCACACAAGGAAATTTTGGTTAAAAAGCCTTACAAGAACCCGATGCTGAATGGAGACCAGACCCACTAATCACGCCCCCCCATTTAGACCTCCCTACCCTTAGAGGAAGTACTTAGAAGGATAAAATGCCCTAGAAAAAGGTACAAGAAAAAAAGGGTGGCAAATTGGATGGGTTTCACTGCCCCTTTAAAAATCAAAGAACAAAAAGTACGAGTGCAAAGTTGGCCAATTAGGGACAATACCATTTTTAAAATTGGGATGGAACCTAAAAGGACTTTCCGTATCCCGTCCCCCTTTCGACGCCCCAAATGAAATATAGATGCAAATATATGTAACATCCTGCACAAAAAATATCCCGCATAAAGGTGGATCAGATTTCCCCCTAGAGTTGTGGCATATCCCGGGAACTACACCCGTTTCCCAAAAAAACAGGAAATGGAAAAGGGGGTGGAAATTTAACCAGGGAATTTTGTGAAAAGACCTTTCTGTAGACAAGGATAAAGTAGATGGGGAAAAAGTTATAAACCCGAGGTGGCAAGAACTGACTTTGGTGGATGGTGGAGATATGAAGTTAAGACCAAAATTGTATCAGGGGGTGTGGGTAGTTGCACTTGGGGCAAAAACTTTTGCCATTCAAAAATTCTTCAGACCAAAATACTCAGAATTAACAACCCTTAAATGCTGAAGGGTTTCAAGAGAAAAAGAAGAGATTTACCAAGGGTCTTTTGACACAAAAATCTTTATAGACAAATTGGAGTCCCAAGGGGGTACCGTTTAAGTTTAAGGCCAGAAAAACAATAGCACTGGTTTTGAATGGTTCCTCTTTTTGGGGGGTTTTCAGTAAATAAGAATGTAATTGGTAATTTTATCTATTATAACAACGAGATCATTAAAATTTTTTAAGGGTGCAATAAGAGGTTTAGCTGACAGATGGGGCCACCCCTTTTTATGACATGGCAAAATAGGGTGGACTGACATGCTTTTGGCGGAAAAAAGGGGGGGGGTTTGCAAAATGTTTGGATCTTTTTGTTGTTTTCTCCCCAAAAAATCAGCTCCCGATGGTAGTGTCACCAAAGGGTTTGGAAGGGCTGAAACCCCATCTGAGGAATTGAAAAATTTGGTATCGGAACCCCCCTTCACGATGGTGGAATTTGGTTTGGAAAATGGAGCCATTGTTCCGTTTTGTTTTTAGTCGCGGTTTGGCGCAGAATTTGATTACTTGGGATGTTGCTGTATCCCCTTGCTCGGGATTCCCCCAAAAAATGGTTGTCTTCCGGAATAATTATTTAGTGAAATACCACCCTGTGAAGAAAACCCTGGAATCTACCCAAAAAGTATAAACTTTTGGCTTTCCCTTTTGTTGGGTTTTTGAGTGAAATAGCACTGTTGACATTTACCCCCCCCCCCCCCCCATGAAAGGATAAGTAACCCCCTGTACCCCGAATTTCATTCCAGATATTTTGTGTGACCCGGGTATTTTAAACTTAGGGTAAACAGGGAAAAATTTTGGGGTCTTCGGGGCCGCCCCCTCGGGGGGGATGTCCCCTTCAAAGGAAGGGGAAAAAATTAGGAAATCCCTCAAGGAGGGGGGGTCAGATGTCAAGCAGTGGTACTTCTCACAAAAGGGGGGGTTTGTTAAAGGAGACATTTAAAAAAGTTCCATATGTCCAACTAAAGGAGTTAAATTTCTGGTAACTTTCCCCCCCTAATTTAACATGACTTGTACCCTAGAAATCTGTTTTAAAACAAGATTTTAGTGAATTTGGGTGAAAATAAAAAAAAAAAAACTAATAAATGATACCCCAATGAACAATAATCAGGGGGTAAAAAAATGCTACCCTTAAAAAAAACCTAAAACGTTAGTTTTCGATAAAAGAATAAGAAAATGTTGACCCCTAAATTCTAAATTTAAGGCCATGTTTCCCGGGGCTAACTTTGTACCAATAATGATGTGTCTTAAATTGATGTCATTTATGAAATCAAAGGAACCCCTCTTGAACGGGGTAAAATACAGGATGCTTTAATAATAAATTTTGCAAAATTTGGGCTCAGAGAACTGTCTTTTGTGTATTGATCACGACCCAGGTCTCCCAACTAATCTGGAACCATCCATATACCTGAAGGTCCCCCGAAAGCCATCCTTAACAAGGGCGGCAATTTTGGAGCACGGTGGGGCCCAAACCTATGGGGCCAGGGTTTTATGCAGGGGAAAGCCAATATTTGTCGAAGGGCCTCCTGCACGAGCGACGGATATCAAAGGGTGGTTGTGGCGGCATGATGAAAAATATTATGGTTTTGTAGTGTTGTCTCGTGCCCCTTGCTGGTACAAAACCACTGGCAGGATGCACAAGAGAACCAAGTAAAAGGGTTTAGCCGATTACTATCAATTTGGGGATAATTTTAATAACATTTTAAAAAGAGATAGGACGGTAACTGCTGAAAATTTGAGGTCCTTTCCCGGGTTGGGGAAACACGCAACATTTCCCAAAGTGCCTGAGGGGGAAAAAAAGGGGCCTCAGGGGGATATAGCTTAAATGTCCCCAGAAAAATCGGGGTCAACTGGTTGGGAAGGTTTTGAAAAATTGGCCCAAAAACCCTGGGGCCGGGGGTTTTTCCTCCAGGCAGTTCCCCAATCACCACCTCCAACTCCCGCAGTGTGAAAGGCTCCTCCAGTGATTGGGAGATAGAAGATGGGATTTGAGCAAAGAGGGAGTGATGAGGGAAAGCCTGGTCCAAATGGGAGACCGCATGGGGCGGGATGTTATATAATTTGGAGTAATATGTTTGAATCGTCGCAGCTATATCCTTGGTACAATGTGCCACAACATCTGTATGGGTCTTAATGACAGAAATGTGGGACTGTGCCGCGGGGAGAGCGGAGGGCCCTAGCTAACATTTGGCCACATTTATTGCCATACTCATAAAATCTACTTCTGCAACGTTGGAGCATACTGCCCCAAGAGGCCTCAAGAAGCCGCTTAACCGACAACCGAGCATCCTGCAGGGTTCGGAGTACCGAGGAGAGAGCATGTTTGTGAGCCAGTTCCAGCTGATGCACTTTAGAGAGTGCACCAGTAAGAGCCGCCGCTCTCGCCCGCTTCAGTCTAGATCCGTGTCTGATTAGCACCCCCCTCATCACACACTTAAGGGCTTCCCACTGTACCGCCGGTGAAGATGAGTCCACAGCGTGGTCTTCCTGAAATCGGGAGATGGTTTCCCCAACCTCCGCAGCACAGAGAGAATCAGATAACAAGGACTCATTGAGTTTCCAATTCCAATGGGACGCTGTGCTGCCGGAAGCCGGAGAGAACAAAACACCGGGGCGTAGTCTGACCACAAAATATTCCCTATGGAGGCTGCGAGACCAAGGGGAGAGCTGAGTGCTGCACCATAATGTAGTCCAGGCGACTGTAAGATCCGTGGGGATTGGAGTAGAAAGAGTAGTCTCTAACCGAGGGATACTGGATCCTCCAAGCATCACAAAGCTGTAATTGGAGAAATGCCCTCTTCACTTTTTTGATAATGGAATAAGAGACTGCTGACTTCCCCGAGGAGTTGTCTAATGTGGGGTCCAAAGTGATATTGAAGTTCCCACAGAGTATCACAGTCCCCCGGGCCAATGGGATGGCTTTGTCAACGAGATTGTCAAAGAAGGCGGCCTGAGCAGAATTTGGTGCATAGGCGTTTATAACTGTAAACAATCGGCCCTCTATGGAGAGAACCAAAATAAGGAATCGAGCCTCTGGGTCAGAAACACAGGAGATTACCTGGTGAGCCACCGAACGGTGGATTGCTATAGCTACTCCCCTGGATCTGGACCTGGAAAAATCTGCAAAGTGCCACGACGTGTAGTGTCTATTTTTGATAAGAGGGGTGCAGCCTACCTTAAAGTGTGTCTCCTGAAAACAGACAATATCGGTCCTATGTTTGTGGAAATGATGTAGTACCTGTGCCCGTTTCTCAGGAGTATTCAGGCCTTTCACATTGAAAGATGCTATATTGAGTGTCGCCATGGGAGTCACCTGAATAAAAAGGTCAATCCGCACTGGAGTTGATAGAGAACCACCGTCTTGGACCTAAGAAGAAGGATTAGAGAAGAGGAGAGGAGGTGGGAGGGGAGAAGAACAAAGGGTTGTGGAGACACCGGGAGTCACAACACAAGACTAAGACAAGACTAATCAGACAAACAAGAAGAAAAACTCAAAAAGCAGACAACTCGGGTCTGCAAAACGACTCCAAAAATAATTTGGACTACCACCAGTGTAACAGAAGTGCAGGAGTTCCACCTATTGGGGGAAAGTGGAATTGCATAGGCATAGGAGCAGTACCTCCAACAACAATTCTTGACTATATCCGACATCTAGCATGAACAA
This sequence comes from Phyllomedusa bahiana, assembly GCA_025379985.1. Taxonomy (NCBI): domain Eukaryota; kingdom Metazoa; phylum Chordata; class Amphibia; order Anura; family Hylidae; genus Phyllomedusa; species Phyllomedusa bahiana. The sequence continues at coordinate 9,162 of JAODAL010062976.1, forward strand.
ATGGAACTGGGAAAGACCTCCAAAAGAGGCCGGCAGAGGCCAGAAGGGTCAAAAAACAGCAAAAACAGCAAAGAAGGAGACCTTATTGTCCTCTGGGAGAAGACCAGTAGGGAGTAGTAATCCGGCAGGCTGCAGAGATTTTGATCACACTCCCCTCAGCTTCTCACCAACGAGGAAGCCCGGTGAGAATTAGGACTTGGGAGGGTGGAGCGACCCCTATCCAGCGGACGGGAGCGTCTACGACCCCGCTCTGCCTGCACAGCATCGGCTGGATGTGAGGGGATGGCATGCGGAGCTTTGTTCCGTTGGTTGAAATTGGTGGAGAGAGATACCAGGGATGGCCATTCTGGAAGATGAAGATCTGGAAGCATCAGTGCCTGAAGCACAGCGGGAATGTCCTTTGCTGAACGAAGTGTAAGAGTCCTTTGGTCCATACGGATATGAAGAGCAAAGGGATAACCCCAGTAGAAGGGAATATTCCTGTCCCTAAGAACGTCCAGGATAGGTTTCAGCGCAGACCTCTGTGCTAGTGTGAGTCTAGATAGGTCCTGTAGGATTCTAAGAGGGGTATTGCGATAGGTCACAGATTTTCTCCTTCTGGCTTCATAGAGTATATCTTCCTTCATGGTAAAATAATGGATACGGCAGATCACATCACGCGGTCTGGGGTCTTCCGGGTTGGGTGGTCTCAGGGCCCGATGGGCTCTGTCTATCTCAATGTGAGCCGTAGCCGGTCGTCCCAGCAGATTATTGAAAATTTCTGTGAGCACTCTGAAAAGATCGACATTTGGTATGGATTCAGGGAGCCCCCGGACACGCAGATTGTTACGACGGCTTCTATTTTCTATGTCGTCTAGGTGTTGTTGTAGAGAGAAGATTTGCGCCGAGTGCTGAGCCACTTCATCCTTCAGGGAGGCCACAGTGGTAGAGGTCTGTGCCTGAGATTGGTCAAGTCCTTCTACTTTGGAACTCAGTGATGTCAGTTCAGCACGAAAGACCGAGAATTCTTGTTTACACTCCTCCACTAATTGCTTTGCAAGGGATGTCATGTCTGTCCTAGAGGGAATGGATTGCATCAGCCCCTCTGCCCCTTAGCTCATTTACGGTGTCTCCGTGTGTTTATGTCCCGCGCGGCATCCCCGGCGCTGCAGGGTTATATGCTTCTCCGGAGCCCGCGATCGGGCTCATTTGATGCGTCGCTCCCGGGGAGCGGGAGGGATGGCTTGCGGGGGATTTCCCCGGCGAGGGAGGACTTGATTGCCGGTTTTTCGTCGCGGAAAGAGGTTGTATTCCAGCTGGGGTAAAAACGGCCGGGAAGACATGGGGGGACGCCCGCCCATGGTTTCCCTGGGGCCAGGGGACGGGGCTGTTGCTGCCACGATGCCGCGGCCATCTTGCGGCCCTCCGTCTCTGCTGACATCTGCATGCCGGACACGGGTAAGGGAGCGGAGCGCCAGGCGGGGGGCGGGGCAGAAGGGCAATGTTTTAAGCTACCGGCCGAAGAGATCCTCCTCTGCTTGGTGCCGGGGCGCTGGGACCGACTTCGAGCGCTGTTTCTTGGAGGTCCTTCCCATCTTTTTTGTGGTGGAAATCGCCGGACAAGCTAGCAAGGTACGAGGAGCTCCTGAACGTGCGTCTCTACTCTGCCATAGCTAGGCCACGCCCCCCCTGGGCAGCGCTTTTAACAAAATATATCGTTGCCTCAGAACAAAACCAGCGCAAATGTGCACCCAAAACGGACCTTCAAGGCAGATATTCTTATATTATAAATGCGAAACCATTAAGGCTATCAAAATGACCAGAGCAAAAAACACACTTTTAAAGATGTTTTAGAGATAACAGCTAAAATGTAATTGCTCATTTAAACCCCCCGGGGTTACAGTCCCTATCATATAGATCCAAAACCGTTTCTATTTTAAGGAGATTGCTATCTAAATCTCCTTCCTTTCATTGGGGTTTACCATGTCAATGCTCATTATTTTTAAGTACTGATACAATCCTCCACGTTCATTCCAAATGTGCCTGGAAATAGGTGTGTCTCTTATTTCTGATATCACCAAAGTGTTCCCCGATTCTCCGTCAGAATTGGTGGATGGTTTTTCCCACATATTCCAAACCACATGGGCATTTAATTCGATATACAACACCTACAGACCGACAATTAATGAAATGGTCAATTGTGAATGGTTGTCCTGTCTGTGAATTGAAAAACTTTTTTCCTGTTTCAACATATGTACAGCTGGTTGTCTTTCAAGCCGAGTGGTCTTTTTGGGGGGAGGTGTATAATGACTAGTTACCAATCAGTCCTTTAGGCTTCTTAACCTCCTAAAGCTAAGTGAAGGACGTGGTCCCACTTTCTCTTTCACATCTGGGTCCATTGTGAGTATGTAACAATGTTTGGCGAGAATTCTCACTTCTCTTGCTGCCTCACCATAGGTACCTATTACCCTCAGTGGACTCGTTTTTGGTTCTGTCATCCTTTGTCCTGGGGTCAATAAGCAATTCCTATCCATTTGTAGAGCATAATGGTAGGACTCTTTCAAAATTCCCTCAGGATATCCTTTCTCTTTAAATCTTTCATGTAAATCAGTTGCCTGTTTCACATATTCCTTTCTAGAGGAACAGTTCCGGCATAACCACAGGTACAGTCATTGAGGAATGCCTTTCTTCAGAGAATAAGGGCGACTACTGGTCCAGTACACAAGTGAGTTACATGCCATTTCCATGCGAAAAATAGAAGTTGCAATTGTCCCATTTGCTCTTTTAAAAATGAGTACATCTAAAAAAGGTAACGGCACTGGATCAATCTCTTAAGCACATCTTAAACCAAGGTTATTTTGGTTAAGATTATTCACAAAATCCACAAAATCATTTTTGGTCCCGTTCCATATAATGAAATATCATCAATGTATAAAATCCAATCTGTCCTATAGATGTTAAGGACTTATCACTAAAAACCACCGTGTCTTCCCACCACCCAAGATAAAGGTTGGCGTAACTCGGGGCACAGAGTTCCCCATGGTGGTCCCTTTCAACTTGTGATACATTTTTCCATTAAAGAGAGAAAATATTTTTGTTAATACGAACATTAGAAGATCTCTAACAAATAATTGTGTTCTTCAAATTGTTGTCCTTTACCTCGGAGAAAATATTCAACGGGTCTTAAACTCTGATCATGGGGTATAGAAGTGTACAACGATTCTACATCTATACTTGCTAACAGGCTCTCCTCTGTTACTGTGATCCCATCTAATTTTCTTAGGAGGTCCATAGTATCACTCATATAAGATGCCAAAGATTCGACAAATGGATGTAACACATGATCCAAATAGATTCCACGATTTTGAGTTAGCGAACCTATTCTGGACACTATAGGCCTACCTTTTAGGGGATTAGTTCCTTTGTGGATTTTGGGCAGACTATAAAATGTTGCGATACGTGGATGTCTTGGAAACAGAAATTCAAACTCTGTGGCATTAATTATCTCCAATAATTCCTCACTGTATCTCTCAAGATTTCAGAGCAAGAGGAATCCCCGAGATATTCCTATATCTGGAGTGATCCAATAAAACAATGTTCCCCCTTGATCCACCCTAGACAGTGAGAGTTTATTTATTGTTTGTCATCCATCTATGCCCTGTGTTTGCCTAGGATTATTGCAGGGCAAAATAGGGTTATTGTTTAATAGGATAGGTTCCGGGAGGAGTCGTCCTTTTCGGGACGGGTTCCCCTTTTTCTGGTAGGTAGGGTTGTAGATTAGGTTATCCATATAAGGTTAGTGTAGGGTTGAATAGATGTGTTATTTATATGTGTTTTAGTGATAATATTAAAAGTTACACTCACCGGCCACTTTATTAGGTACACCATGCTAGTAACGGGTTGGACCCCCTTTTGCCTTCAGAACTGCCTCAATTCTTCGTGGCATAGATTCCACAAGGTGTTGCAACGATGCCAATTGGTACCAAGGGGCCCAAAGAGTGCCAAGAAAATATTCCCCACACCATGACACCACCACCACCAGCCTGAACCGTTGATACAAGGCAGGATGAATCCATGCTTTCATGTTGTTGACGCCAAATTCTGACCCTACCATCCGAATGTCGCAGCAGAAATCGAGACTCATCAGACCAGGCAATGTTTTCCCAATCTTCTACTGTCCAATTTCGATGAGCTTGGGCAAATTGGAGCCTCAGTTTCCTGTTCTTAGCTGAAAGGAGTGGCACCCGGTGTGGTCTTCTGCTGATGTAGCCCATCTGCCTCAAAGTTCGCCGTACTGTGCGTTCAGAGATGCTCTTCTGCCTACCTTGGTTGTAACGGTGGCTATTTGAGTCACTGTTGCCTTTCTATCAGCTCGAACCAGTCTGCCCATTCTCCTTTGACCTCTGGCATCAACAAGGCATTTCCGCCCACAGGACTGCCGCTCACTGGATGTTTTTTCTTTTTCGGACCATTCTCTGTAAACCCTAGAGATGGTTGTGCGTGAAAATCCCAGGAGATCAGCAGTTTCTGAAATACTCAGACCAGCCCTTCTGGCACCAACAACCATGCCACGTTCAAAGGCACTCAAATCACCTTTCTTCCCCATACTGATGCTCGGTTTGAACTGCAGGAGATTGTCTTGACCATGTCTACATGCCTAAATGCACTGAGTTGCCGCCATGTGATTGGCTGATTAGAAATTAAGTGTTAACGAGCAGTTGGACAGGTGTACCTAATAAAGTGGCCGGTGAGTGTATATTTTAGTCAAGTACTCTCAACTATGTAGTTTTTCTCCCATAAGACCCCATTTCACTGATGTACCATAGAAAAAATCCCAAAAGCCCCTTTGACACATAAGAAGATACAGGTATTGGAAATGGCACATGGTAACTGGCAGGGGTGCCAGTAGGGCTGTACTCCTGTCAGGGGCCCTAATCAAAAAGGGGCCCAGTGATATGTTGAAAAAAAAATAGGAACTAGTAATGGGTGAGGGCCCTATTTGACTTAGCTGCATGTTGCCCTGAAACGGTTGATAGATGACTGACGGCAGCCCTGGCTACCACTGCGCCCCCTATAACTACGGCCCTGTCAGCTGAACCTCCGTGTTCCCACGAAGTTCTTGCTGCCACCACATATATGACATGTTCTTGTGCCCCGGTGCAAAAAGTGATAGGGGTCTGCTGCCAGTTACCATGTGCCATTTCCAATACCAGCGTCTTCTTATGTGTCAAAAGTACCCCGTGGCAGCTGCTGCCGCTGCACCTCCTATAGCTACGCCTCTGCTTGGAAGCTGGCCTCCTCATCTTTTCAGTTAACCATTGAAAGGAACAAATTATTTTAGCCTGTGAATTTTTTTCTGTCACTCTTAGAGCCAAAATGTCTTCACTAAGTTGTTCCACATATCCAGTTTACTGTTATGGAAGGTAATTGTGGCTTCTACTCACCTGTGTTTATATAAAATTTAACCTGAACATCATCTCCCATTGACTTTAATGGGGTTCGGCCTTAATTTCTAAAAATTCAGAGTTTGCCCGAACTCAAATTTTTTAGTGCTTGCTCATCTCTAACCCTAAGGGTATGTTCACACGGCTAATTTGTGTGCATAATTGCGCACGTATTTCGCTGAATATTGCGCTTAATACGTGGCGAAATGCACGCCACAACTACGGTAATTCATAGCTCTTGTAGAGAGATCTGGATTATGCGTCATCTCCCCACACATACAATACGATTGTACGTGTGAGAGGAGAATTGACATGTCAATTGTTAGCGCCGAATACGTGCCGCTGACAATGAATGTCTATGGGGCTGGTGCCCGGCCAGCCCCCCCACCCACCAGCACCTTGTAATTACGTGCTGATCAACGTGTGGTTCCAAAACACCCAGCGTATTGCGGTGCGTACTATATGCGCTGCAATGAGCCGTGTGAACATAGCCTAACCCACAAACCGTAATGGAGCACTCGCCCTGAAAGGGGTGACCCCACACTAGAACACAAGCCCTACAGAGACCCTATAATGGCCCTAACAGGGAAAAAACCCCAAAATCATATATGGAAAATAAATCAAAACAAAATACAATGTCAATACGCAAATAACAGTATTGTCAATAAATTTGTGTGCTACATAGAAGTCTTAGCCTAAACTGATGTGTTTCCCTTGCAAATTGGCAGGTTCATCAGGAAAAAAAAAAGTTTTTGGGACGAATGTATCCAAATGCATATTAGAATAGTATTACATACTGTAGCGGCTCATGCCGTGGTCTGACTCCCAGACCGCAGGCACGTCCGTTTCCCGGCTGCTGGTTGTGCCCGTGCTGTGCTCAGAGTTGCTGTTCGCTCCCGGTTCCTGCTTGTCCCGTACAGGGCCTTTCCTAGGCTAAACTGCACTCAGGGCGAGGTGAAGAAATCTCCCCCCTCCCCCACGTAACATAATGCGCCATATTGCATCACCATAAACCAAAGCCAAAACATACAAAAAGCTTTACCACAGTGTGCTACGTATAAAACTACTAAATAATAGTTATACAGTTACCAAATATAACACCGCTACACCAACCAGAATCCCAGGCTAATAGTGCCAATGTCCTACTAAGAGCACATATAACCAGCACATGGTGACGGAATACCGCAACACTGTGACCTCATATCACCACCATATAGAGAATGAATAATACAAACGGACCATTACTGAATACAAACCACTATACTACAACCAGTTTTACCTGCAAACAGTGACAGATACCAGTTCTGCATAGGTTCTGCAGACACATAATCAATTACAGTAAAGTTACATCCAGGGACTTACAGGAGATGTTTCTGAAGAGTTGTTCTCTTTCTCTTCTTCTTCTCCTCCATCTGGCCCAGACGCCATGACGTCTTTTCCCGGGCCCCGACTCCTCACTGTAGAATTTACAAAACTAACATCCTAGACTCCTCACTTTATCATCATTTCTCTACCAATTCCTATCTCTATACAAACTCCCCATCTATAGCACCTCATATGGTAGCCATGTAGCACCCTCTGTAGCCAGACAGTAGCACCCTATATATACAGGTATTAGTCCCTTATAGCCATTTAGTGCTCCTTATAGGCATTTAGTGCCCCTTATAGCCAGGTAGTGCCCTCTAATAGCCAGGTAGTACCCCCTATAGCCAGGGAGTGCCCCCTAATAGCCAGGTAGTGCCCATAGAGCCAGGTCACATGCCCCCTGCAGTTAATGATGATAAAAGAAAAATATACAAAACCACCATACCACGATCCCAAAATCTGCACGTCCAGCGCTGCCGGCTAAAGAGATCCCAGCGTCGCAGGGGGCGCGGTAAAAGCCGTGCGCCCCCTGCGACGCTGATACATACAGGGGAGGAGGCAGGATGGATCCGTCCCGCCTCCTCCCTGTAGCAGCAGCTGCACAGCGAGTGTGCAGCTGCTGAGTGACTCTGCGCGGCCGTGTTACAACGGCCGTGCAGAGTCAGAGGCCGATCCCCGGACTGGGTGAGCCCCTAGGAATGGCCCTGGTCCCGTACTCACCTGCTTCCATCCTGCTTCCTCTTCAGAAGGTGCGCTCCCCTACATCTTCCTCCCCACTAGGGGCGCGGGCACGTCAGTTCTCTGGATTTAAAGTGCCAGCACGCAACAGGTAATTGTGCTCCTCCAATCTGCTTCTTGCGGCAGTTTACGGATTCCTGCTCTCCACGCCCAGTTTTTGGTGTCCATATACTCGAGTTGGTTTTGTGAAGGCATTTCACAAGCCATCTCTTTGCTATTTTCTGCATCTATGTACCACCTGCCTGACCTTCGTCTGCTGATGTTGTTTCAGCTGTGCCTTCCAGTCTGCCAGTCCTGCCCCTCTGCGTTCCAGTCCTCTTCGGCTGTCACTGCCAGGGTCTACGTCCAACGTCATGGGAGTTTCCCTGCAGCAAAGTCCTTCCCACTTTGCGACAGGCGCCGGTGAAGACAAGGGGCCCCTTAGACTCTGCTCCTCGGCGTAGGCTTTGCCAACTCCGCGCGATGACCAGTGGATCCACCATCCTCTCCTCTGAGCAGCGCTACACATACCAATTCGCTACAAATTCCCCAATTCAATATTGAGCAGGTATGGAACAATAACAATGCTTGCACAAAAAGGGTCACACTCCTTAGTTATGTGCAAATGAACACTACCGTTGTGTCAAAATGTAGCTACACTGTAACAAAATGTTCCTTTTTGACAGTAAGTATATCATAAAGTCAGACCAGTTATAGAATAAAGTTGGATGATATGTACTCACATAACCAAAATAGCCAACAGTACAGTCCTTAAAGCGGTTTTCTTGCTACAAGGATCATATCTCTAATGATGGGGACAGTAAAAAAAATAAGCACTTTTGCAATTGGTTTGCATTACCTAAAGCATTTAGTATAGCAAATATAAGATAATCTGTGTGTTCTACACCTAAAACTGCAGCCCAAGCTCAGGCCACACACCCTTTTCTGTGATTGACTGATAGTTCATTCAGCCTGTTGGGATACGCCCCCTGTGCTGTGATTGGCTGTCTGCACTCTGTGCTGTGAAAAATGAATGAAACAGCTTTTTGTGCTAGCTGTGTAATGAAAGCTGCCTGAACTACTCTATGCCCCTATCCCAGTGATAGCTCTATCTGAAAGATCTGGGCAATTACTGAGTCTCTAGCTGCTAGATTCACTCTCCCCCTAGATAACACAGCATTATACAGTCTGCTACCCCTATACCTCCTGCCTGATAACATAGTGGGGAGCAGAGTGCATTTCTCACATTTGTTTCATCATTTAATGCTGTATGTATATCTGTTTACACTAATGCAGGTGTTCTGGTTACAATGAGTCTGTGCAGCCTGGGAGGGAGGTGACAGCTCTGCAGGCATGAGAACTGACCATTGCAGGAGGCCTGCAGAGCAGTGGCATCCTCTCCCTTCCACTGCTCACACAGAATGATGATGTCACCAGTCTTCAGTGAGGGGAGACCCGCCTATTGGGAGGAGAGTCCCACCTAGTGGGAGAGAGACTCGCCTCTGGATTTGAAGCTGTAACAGAAATGGCTCAGGTCTGTGAAAGGCAGTGATGAGACAACCCCTTTAATGATGGAACAGCTCCAATATGGTGCTTGTGATGTAAAATGAAAGGTAGGGGGCGTGGCTTGGACGCTGACTAAGATGGCCGCGTAAGTTGATAGCTCCGGAGGATCGCTGCAAAATACAGGGGCAATCCTGCATCATCCTGGCAAGACACAGAGCCAGCTTTCTTACTCACCGGGGACCCGGGAGAGACGTTTGGAGCAACAGCCGTCCCTCCTTCGGTACTTTTCGCCGAGATCCGCGGGTCTGGAGGGCTTGCGGCCTAGCCCGGAAGTCGCAGCAGCTAACGCTGAACCTGGTGCGGGCCTGCCGGAACAACGCGCACCATCCCGGACTGCACGGAGCATGGCGGAGGCTGCAGGCGTGCTTTCTCTTCCCCAGAGGACTCGCCGGCGACAAAAGCGCGGGGACCGGCGCCGGGCGCAATTGCAGAGCGCAGTGAGTAAGACCTGCGACGGAGGGGGCCGGCCGGATCGCTCCACGCCGCCTGTAAGGAACCGGCTGAACGCAAGGACAGGGCAGTGCTCCCTGGCTCACCGCACAACCTCGGAGAGTGCTGAGGGACTGGCCCCCTCCTGTGAGTACGCTGAGAGACTCCCCAGGGCCCTCTGTTTTAACCCGGGACACTGAGGCACATCACCAAGCCCCAGAGAACGCTGAGCCCATAGTTTGGGGGACTAACCCTTCTGACAGTGGGGCCTCTGAATCCCCAATATACCGGGACATTGCTGGGAGAGGGAACCCGGACTTGATAGATCAGCAGGGGGAACTACAATATAGGGAAACATCGACCCCACATCGTGGATTGGGCCTCAGCGGTTGCACAGGATCCCTACATACCAGCGCTCTAGGAAGCCCTATATACGGCCCTGAGCGGCCCTGTGACACTTCTGCACCTCTCTTTCTGAATACTCTCAAAATGTCGTCCAGAGGACTGAGACAGAAGGGTGACGCTTCCCCGGATGACCATCTGGCTACCAGAGTTAGTGCCGACCGACATGCCTTAGATAGCCCTTTAGCTGGGACTTCTGCAATGTCTGATGACACTCTACCATTACATAATCAGAGTTTGCCCTCAGACGCCACTCCAGACTGGCAATCACTCCTTAAAGATCTCCTCACTAGGAGCGAACTAAAGAGCTTAAAAATGGGGGTCAAGGGCCAGGCCAAACTGCTTTAATCCGATGGGGGAAAAAAAGCATATAGGAAAAGATTATTCCATTTAAGTTCTCACGA
>JAODAL010062977.1:0-19466 GCA_025379985.1 Phyllomedusa bahiana
ATTTAAAAAGTCCCGGAAAAAGGGGGTCTTTCAACCACCATTTTAGTTTCATGGAATTGACTATATGCTGGGGACAGATGAGCCCAAACCTGCAGACCCACATTTAAAAAGTGCGGAAAAAGGAGTCTTTCAACCACATTTTAGTTTAAATGGACATTGATATACTGTCTGGGCCACCATGAGCCCCAAACTGCATGACCCCACATTTAAAAAGTGCGGAAAAAGGAGTTTTTTCAACCCCCTTTTTAGTTTCACTGGACATTGACTATACCTGTCCTGGGCCACAGCATGAGCCCAAACTGCATGACCCCCATTTTAAAAAGTGCGGAAAAAAGGAGTCTTTAAAACCACCTTTTGTTTCATGGACATTGACTTACTGTCCTGGGCCACAGCATGAGCCCAAACTGCATGACCCCACATTTAAAAAGTGCCGGAAAAAGGAGTTTCAACACCATTTTATTTTCATGGACATTGACTTTTACCTGTCCTGGGCCACAGCATGACCGGGGCCCGGAGTTAAGTGGGTGGGTGAAAGCCCAGGCTGGGTCCGTCTCATTAAACACGAGGTTAAAATGCCCTGATGACGCAGCAACGAAAACTGTCGTGCTGAAGCAGAGTGGGAAGCGGAAAGTGGGGAGAACTCAGCCTTCTCTGTAACATGTCATACTGGGAAAGCGCTTGCCCTCGTATGAGTGTGGACCAATTGAGCTTCACTTGGAAAAAACTGGGGGTTTAAAAGCTCCTGTTACCCAGGTGCTTTATCTTGGCATTCTTTTTCATTTTACTCAAGCTGGAGGAAATGGTTCTCTGTACTTTGTTCTCTGTCGTGCTCCTTACCCTTGTCTTGAATACCTACATTGGTCAAGTTTTCCTGTACTCCTTGTACATTTCAGAGGAATTTTTTTTAACAGCTATTTTGTACATGCAAGTTTTTTAGTACTTTAATTCTAGTAAACACTTTTTAAAATAGATGGAATCCCACCATGTCTTTGTTTTCTCTTTTTTTTCATTGTATTAAATGAGGTTGTCTCAATACAGGGATTGAAAGCTATGTTAAAGATCTTGCAAAAACAAGTCATTTTGCAATATGTGGGCCATTAACAGTGTCCTACCTATTCTGTTTTGGACAGCACCATCATTGAGCCACTTTGAAATTGTGAAGAAAAATGTCGGTTGAAACAACATTTTTAGAATAGACTGTAGTCTAGCTGCAGGTAACAGCCCAAAATGCCCCCAAAAATTCAAGATGATACTTGAGCCACTTGGTCAATTGTGAAGAACAAATGTTCTGTTGAAACAACATTTTGTAGAAAGGACTGTAGTATAGTGCATGTCAACAGCAAAAATGCCCCAAAAATTCAATGCATGACTCCTTGAGCCACTTTGGGTCAATTGTGAAGCAACAAATGTATGTTAGAAACAACATTTTTTTATAACTAGGGACTGTTGTATAGCTGCATTTCAATGCAGCTGCCCCAAAAAATTATAAAAATGACTCTCAGCCATGTTAAAATTGTGAGGAGAAATTGTCATTAGAAGCCACATTTATGTTACTAAGATCCAGATTTATTGCTGTATTCACAGCTAATGTAAACCCCCAAAAAATTATAAATATGACTTCTCAGAACTCAATAAAAATTGTGAGGGAGAAATTGCCACTTTGAAGCACTTTTCTGTTCCAAAGGACCATCATTATAGCTGTATCTACAGCACATGACCCACAAAAAATTATAATTTGATTCTACGCATATATAAAAATTGTGAGGAGAAATTGCCACTTAGAAGTCAATTTCTGTTCAAAGGAACATGATTTTTGCATGTATTCTCACAGCAAACATGACCTCAAAACCATTTGGCCAATGCGAAATCTTCTTAAGATAAAGTGAGTAAATGGAATGACGGTGTGTCATGAAACCTTGCTGTCTTTTACAGTTTCCTCACGCAAAACCTAGCAAAATGAAATGTTGGGAAAGAGAATAAAAAATTGCAGTAAGATATGATACCTTTTAAAAAAAAAAGTTTTCAGAGTACCATTTCTGTTTGAAAAGGAATGTGAAGTAGGGACTGCAAACTAATCGGTGACTCTATGGCAATTGGGGCCCAACTCATCAGAGAAATCATGCGGATTATCTGATGAAAGTCCAACGATCACATTATCAGTGGGAAAAGCGGATGGTTTGTCTGTAATGGACTCCTCCAGCTGTGCTGAAGGTCCCGCTCAGATATGACGTCGGTGTGGGAGGACAACACCTCTATGGCGTGAGAGACAGCTCGGGCTATTCGTCCATTTGGTTACCAAGAAGTTAATTGGGTACGGAAACATGCAAAAACATCGGTGTTGAGAGACAGAGAGTCATGCACCATGATTTAAGCTGGATCTTGTGAGTTCGGATGTGTGCTGCATTGCAATATGGTGGGATGTGGAGCGACAGCGGGTGTTGTGAGTGGTAAACAAAGATTGCCAGGGTCACCCATTAGGCTATCGGCACCTTGCTTGCTGCTGCCTCTCGCCTATTTGGACTCTATGCTGTCACGGGCTGATGTTGTTCCACCGGACATTTGGGGAACGTGAAGCAGACGCAATGTGTCTCAGTTGATCAAATAGCAAGGTCTCCATTTACTGATTTTACTTCTATTTGGGTGGGTGGAAGAAAGTGTGATTTTTGTTTTGTACCGAGGATCCAGGAGGGTGGCCACAGTATCTGTTGTCATTTTGATGTCTTAGTGTACTGCGAGGTTCATGTTGGTCTCACGGAAATGGAGCATCAAGAACTCTTGTAGAGATGGAGCCTTGATTTCCAAGCCTCTGGGTCGGGGCCACTAGCAAACTGCTTCTTCCTCATCTTCTCTCGTCAAATTGGCCAACCTCTTTCCAAGTCAGGGACGTCGGTAACATCGGTGTTAGGAAATATCTCCTTCCTCTCTCCGCTGCCTCCGACACGTTCACACAGAATGACTTGCCTGAGATGATGTACTCCCTGAGAGCTGATGCGGCACCTTGCACTGACTTCGGAACCGAACCACTGCTATTGAAGGACCAATGAAAATTGTGAAAACTGTCGGGTCCTTGTGATTTGACGGAGTAGAAAGGGCTTCTGTGTCCGCATCTGTGTCCGTTCTCTCTCCGTTGCTGGCGGGACCTGTTGTTCAGAGGTCCAACGATGTTCCAGAACATAGCATCATACATGCTCATGTTGGACAAGGGCATTGGCCAATGACCATTTTGTGGCTCTTCAAACTGGCAAGGATGGTGCAGAGTCTTTACCTGCCTCCACTCTCGGTGGTTCAACACGAGGTCGTACCGTGACTTCGTAGGCATGTGTCATTCGTATGGTAATGGCATTGCGCTGCTGCCACAACGTGGAGCATGTGGAGGGTGGATTTCGCGTGTTGCACGTCAACAATGGACTCGGTTGACGGGGGGCCGAGTGAGCTGAAACGCAGCCAGGCGGACGATGCGGGTGGAACGGCGGAAGTGCGAACTCAGGACTGCGCCTTCTTCAGCAGGCAGTCCAGGACCCGGGTAAGTCTTTAGAAATTTCTGGAACGACAGGTTCAAGGACATGTGCCCAGGAAGGGATGTGCTCCAGCTACCGATTCTAAAGGGCGGCCAGCAGATTTGCCGGTTATACGCACACCACCTTGCCTGGCAAGGGTTCTTGTCACCAGCCAGCCGCTCGGTTCGTTGCTTAGAGCCGTCACGCCTTTGACTGTGGTGTGGGACGGTCTCAAGGCAGATTAAATTTAAACAACGGCCTGGTGTCTCTGGCAGTGATGCCACACAGAGGACTTTGGGGGAAAGAGCCTGTACCATCCTGCGGATTTTTTGAAGAGCGTGCGGCGAGCCTGAGAGCCACCGTAACCCACAGTGACATCCACAGCTCACCCAATTGAGCTGTCACGAGATATAGCGGCCTTGGGCCGTGTTATAGTCCATGTGTCGGTGTGGGTTCTGAATGGACTTTTCCGGGACACAGATGCAGACAACGCGCTTGAAATTTTAGATGACACGTGGTGGCCAGCAAGGGACGGCTTTTTGCAAAGAAATGCGTCGGCATTGGTACTTGGGGAGGCTGAGGGCCATGACGTGGCGGAACCCATCTGTGTCACCGACGGACAAGGCATACATTTCAAGGCCAAAAGCCTGGCCAATGCCGACATTCAGGGCTTTTGGCTTAGGGATGGTCTTGGTTAAAGTGTTTCTTCTGCTCCAACTGGAAGACAAAAGGCTTGGCTGCTAGGTGGTCGCTGTACGGCGTGCAGGTGTCAAACTGGCGGAAGGAGAAAGGGGAGGATGGGGTCTCGGTGGTGTGGTGGTACTCGGGCGAACGGTGGAGGCTTGAAGCGGGAGGTGATCCCTGATCATGACTTCTGAGAGGAAAGGGCAGCTGAGGAACGCTTGGTGGTGGCAGAGGGGAGGAGGCGGAGACAAAGGGTGTGACAGTGGTTGGAGGGCCGCGTCGGTTGTCCTTTTTTGGCAAGTGTTCACTCCATTTTCAACTCATGCATTCGCTGCATGTGATAGACATGTTGGTGGTAGGTTAACCACTTAAGGTTCTTGTCTACTTATGGTTTACGCAAAGGCGGCATATGACATAGCTGGGTGAATCGAGGGCTGCTCAAAGAAGGCCAGGCGTGAAGGTCTGGGACCTTTTTGCGGCGATAAGCGAGGAGCGGGGTTTGCGCTGGACCGTTGGCTGGCGGAATCCTCACTATCTGCGGATTTGCGAATCGCCTTCCTTTTCGTGGCGGGACCGTATTGACACTACCATCGTCTTTTCTCCTAGTCCACTGAGTGAAGCGCTCGCAAGCAAATTCTGCGAAAAGACAGGATGGATCCGCAATTGTCGTCATCATCATCATCATCAACACCGGTGACTTGGTCGTCCGACTATCTGGCTCCAAGAGCTGCGGGCAACAAGCAAGGGGCACTGCAAGGCGTAGCCGACACCCGGATTTTTGCGATTTGACCGGCTTCCTTCCATCTTGATGGCATCAGTAACTGGCGTCAGAGCTGACTAATCATCCTCTGATCTTTAAATGCCTTCTGACCCAACCGCATTTTGTTCATCAAAAGAGGTCTTCCAGGACAATGGATTATCACAGTGGTGCGGTTCACGAGTTGACATTTGGGCTACTTCTGTTGGCGGATTGCTGATGATGTGATGACGACATTTGTGGCGTGACTGGGAGGTGACGAGGAGGTAAGATGCTAGATGGAGGTTGATTAACATGATGGGAAGCCCCTCACACAAATTGGCGACGATGTTCGTTACTTAGATCTACAGGGGCACTGAAGCGATGACAGGCTGTAACGGTCCTGCAACTAGTCGATGCTGGCTGGCGTGTTGTCGCAGCACTGGAAGGAGCACCTTCTCTCGTTCCTCTACCTCAAGTGCTAAAACCCCTCTTTGCTCGCTTACCACTGATTTCGTCCATGTTCAGAAATATAAAAATTGAGAAGGTATGGGAAAAGTTTTGGAAAGTCTCTTATTAAAAGACGGCAATCACAGCTATTCTAAATCCTTAATCAAAAAAAAAATTGCTGGATTCAAATTTACGTGCAAGGTGTCTATCAACAAATCTGGCATGGGGCAAAAGTCAAAAAAACAGTGACATTGTTATGTTTTTGTTTAATAAACGGTTTTTTTGCTCTTTCATTCACTGTGGGAATATAGAATGCTGTTTTAAGATTTACGTAGTTGCTGCGTCATGAACAGTGCTGGGTGGCGCAATAGTAAAACTAAAACGTAAACGTTTATGTTTTCGATATAATAAACGGTATGTTGCATTCCTTTCATTATGTGGTGACTATAGAATGGTGTTTTAAGGATTTAGTAGATGTGCGTACATGAACAGTTTGCTGTGGTGGCAAAGTTAAAAAAAACGTCAAACTGTTATGTTTTGATATAATAAAACGGTATTTTTGCACTTTAATTTACTGTGGTGAAATATAGAATTGTGTTTTAGATTTACGTACATGACTGCAAGTCAATGAAACAGTGTGGGTGTGCAAAGTCAAAAAACACGTAATGTTATGTTTTGATAATAATAAACGGTATTTTTGCACCTTTTACAATTCACCTGTGGTGAAATAGAATTGTGTTTAAGATTTACTGTAGATGCTGCGTCAATGAAACAGGGCTGGGGTGTGCAAAAGTCAAAAACCCGTTTACTGTTATGTTTTGATATAATATACGGTAATTTTTGGCACCTTTCAATTTCATCTTGGTGAATATCGAATTGCTGTTTTAAGTTTTACGTAGTGCTGCGTCAATGAACAGGTGGTGCTGCAAAAGTCAAAAAACATTAATGTTATGTTTTGATATAATAAACGTATTTTTTGACCTTTCAATTCATGTGGTGAAATATAGAAATTGTCTGTTTTAGATTTAGTAGATGCTGCGTCAATAACAGTGCTGGGTGCGCAAAAGTCAAAAAAAGTAATGTTATGTTTATGTATAATAAACAGTATTTATTAGCACCTTTCAATTCACTGTGGTGAATATTGAATTGTGTTTTAAGATTTTAGTGATGCTGCGACTAATGATCAGCTGGGGCGCGCAAAAGTCAAAAAACACGTAAATGTTATTGTTTTGATATAATAAAACGGTTATTTTTTGCACCTTTCAATTACTGTGGTGATTATTAGAATTGTGTTTTAGATTTACGTAGATGCTGCGTCAATGAACAGTGTGGGTGGCTAAAAAGTCAAAAAACCGTAAGTGTTATGTTTTGATATAATAAAACGTATTTTTTGCACCTTTCAATTCACTGTGGTGAAATAGAATTGGGGGGGCTGATTTTAAGATTTTATCGTAGATGTGGTAATGAACAGTGCTGGGTGCGGCAAAATGTCAAAAAACAGTAACTGTTATGTTTGATTATAATATACGGTATTTTTTTTTTTTATGGGGGGGGTGGGGGTGGAGGGGGATTGGGGAGGGAAGTTTATTCAGTGGGGTTCATATCCAAAAAACTCTTTCACAATTCACCTGTGGTAGAAATAGATTTGCTGTTTTACGATTTACCGTAGAGCTGGTCAATGAAACAGTGCTGGGTGCGCAAAAGTCAAAACAAAACAGTTAACTGTTATGTTTGATATAATAAACAGTTTTTTTTGCACCTTTCAATTACCTGTGGTGAATATGAATTGCTTGTTTAAGATTTAGTTGATTGTGCGTCAATGACAGTGCTGGGCGCGCAAAAGTCAAAAAAACACGTAATGTTTTGTTTTGATATAATAAACAAGTATTTTTGCACTTTCAGAATTCACCTGTCGGTGAATATAGAATTGTGTTTAAGATTTACGTAGATGTTCGTCAATGAAACAGTGCCGGGGCGGCAAACTGACTAAAAATCAGTAAATGTTTATGTTTGATATATAACGGATATTTTTTGCACCTTCTCAATTCCATGTGGTGAATATAGAATTGCTGTTTTAAGATTTACGTAGATGCTGGTAATGAACAGTGTGGGTGCGCAAAGTCAAAAAACAGTAATGTTATGTTTTGATATAATAACGGTATTTTTTGCACTTTCAATCAACTGTGGTGAATATTGAATTGTGTTTTAAGATTTATCGTAGCATGCTGAGTCCAATGAAACTGTGCTTGGTGCGAACAAAGTCAAAAAAAACCAAGTAACTGTTATTTTTGATATAATAAACGTATTTTTGCTTTCAATTCACCTGTGGTGAATATAGAATTGCTGTTTTAAGATTTACGTAGATGCTGGTCAATGATTGTGGGGTGCGCAAAAGTCAAATAAACATCGTAATGTTATGTTTTAGATATAATAACAGTTTTTTTGCACTTTCAATTCACTGTGGTGAAATAGAATTGCTGTTTTAAGATTTACGTATATGCTGCGTCAATGAACAGTGCTCGGGAGGCGCAAAAGTCAAAAAAACACGTAACTGTTTATGTTTTGATATAAAATAAACGGAATTTTTTGCTCCTTTCAAATTCACCTGTGGTGACTATGAATTGCTGTTTTAAGATTTACGTAGATGCTGGTCATTGACGTGTGGGTGCGCAAGAAGTCAAAAAACACGTAAATGTTATGTTTGATATAATAAACGTATTTTTGGCACCTTTCAATTCCCTGTGGTGAATATAGAATTGCATGTTTTAGATTTACGTAGATGCTGCGTCCAAATGAACAGTGCGGGGTCGCCAAAAGTTCAAAAAACACGTAAAATGTTAATGTTTTGATTTATAAACGGTATTTTTTGCACCTTTCAATTCACTGTGGGAATATAGAATTGCTGTTTTAAGATTACGTAGATGCTGGTCAATGACAGTGCTGGGTTGCGCAAAAGTAAAAAAACACGTAACAGATTATGTTTGATATAATAAAAACGGTATTTTTTGCACTTTCATATTTCACCTGTGGTGAATATAGAAATTGCTGTTTAAGATTTACGTAGATGCTGGTCAATGAACCAGTGCTGGTGCGCAAAGTCCCAAAAAACCAGTAACTGTTATTTTTTGATATAATAAAAGTTATTTTTTTGCACCTTTCAATTCACTGTGGTGAATATAAGTAATTTGCTGTTTTAAATTTACGTAGGATGCTGCGTCACATGGAACAGTGTGGGTGCGCCAATAGTCAAAAAACTCGTAAACTGTTATGTTTGATTAATAAACGTATTTTTTTGCACTTTCAATTCATGTGGTGAATATAGATGCTGTTTAAGATTTACGTAGATGCTGCGTCAATGAACAGTGCTGGTGCGAAACGGTCAAAAAACAGTAATGTATGTTTTGATTTAATAAGACTCGGATATTTTTGCCACCTTCTAAATTCACCTGTTGTGAAATTGAATTGCTGTTTTACAGATTTACGTAAGATGCTGCGTCAATGGCAGTGTGGGTGCGAAAAAGTCAAAAAACACGTAAATGTTATGCTTTTGATATAATAAACGGTATTTTTTGCACCTATAATTCACCTGTGGTGATATCAGAAGTTGTGTTTAGATTAGTAGATGTGCGTCAATGACAGGCTTGTGAGCAAAAGTCAAAAAAAGAAACTGTTATGTTTTGATATATAAACCGGTATTTTTTGCACCTTTCAAATTCAAGTGGTGAATTAGAATTGCTGTTTTAAGATTTCACGTAGATGCTGCGTCAATGACAGTGTGGGTGCGCAAAGTTAAAAACAAACACGTAATGTTATGTTTTGATATAATGACTTAAAAAAAAAAAAATAAAAAAATACAGAAAAAAAATAAAATTAAACAACAAATAAAATTAAAAAAAAAAATAAAAAAAAAAATACAAAAAACAAAAAAAAAAAAAAAAAAAAAAAAAAAAAAAAAAAAAAAAAAAAAAAAAAAAAAAAAAAAAAAAAAAAAAAAAAAAAAAAAAAAAAAAACAAAACAAAACCAAACAAAAAAACGGTATTTTTTTGCACTTTCAATTCACCTGTGAGTGAATATAGATTTGCTGTTTTAAGATTAAGAGATGCTGCTGTCCAACTGAACAGTGCTGTGCGCAAAAGTCAATAAACAGTAATGTTATGTTTTGATATTAATAAACGGTATTTTTTGGCACCTTATTCAATTAACTGTGGTGAATATAGAAATTGCTGTTGAAGGATTTACGTAGATTGCTGCCGTCAGATGAACCAGGGGGTGCGCAAAAGTCAAAAAACCACGTACCTGTTATGTTTTGATGATAATAACATACGGTATTTTTTGCTCCTCCTCAATTCACTGTGTGAATATTGAATGCTGTTTTAAGATTTAAGTAGATGCGCGTCAATGAACAGTGTGGGTGCGCTAAAGTCCAAAAAACACGTAACTGTTATGTTTTGTATATATAAACGGTATTTTTTGCCTTTAAATACCTGTGGTGAATATAGAATTGCTGTTTTACAGATTTACGTAGATGCTGCGTCAGATGAACAGTGTGGTGCGCAAAAAGTCCAAAAAACAGTTACTGTTTAATGTTTTGTTATACATAACCGGGTATTTTTTGCAAACCCCCCACCATACTTCAATTCACTGTTGTGAATATAGGGAATTGATGTTTAAGGATTTACGTAGATGCTGCGTCAATGAAAACAGTGCTGGGGGCGCAAAAGCCAAAAAACACGTAACTGTTATGTTTTGATATAAATAAAACGGTATTTTTTGCACCTTTCAATTCACCATTTGGTGAATATAGAATTGCGGTTTTAAGATTTACGTTGATGCTGCAGTCAATGAAACTGTGCTGGCGAGTGGCAAAAGTTCAAAAAACAGTAATGTTATGTTATGATTATAATAAACGGTTTTTTTGCATTTCTATTACTGTTGTGATATAGAATTGTGTTTTAAGATTTCCGTAGATGCTGCGTCATTGAAACAGTGTGGGTGCGCAAAAGTTCAAAAAACTCGTAACTGTTATGTTTTGAGTATAATAAACGGCTATTTTTAGCACTTTCAATTCACTGTGGTTGAAAATAGAATTGCTGTTTTTAAGATATACGTAGATGGCTGCGTCAATCGAAACCAGTGCATGGGTGCGCAAAAGTCAAAAAACACGTACTGTTTATGTTTTGATATAATAAACGGTATTTTTTGCACTTTCAATTACCTGTGGTGAATATAGAATTGTGTTTTAAGATTCACGTAGATGCTGCTGGTCAATGAAACGTGCTGGGTGCGAAAAGTCAAAAAAAAAAAACACGTAATGTTATGTTTTGATATAATAAACGGTATTTTTTTGCACCTTTCAATTCACTGTGGTGAATATAGACTTGGCTGTTTTAAGATTTCGTAGATGACTGCGTCAATGAACAGTGCTGGGTGCGCAAAGTCAAAAACACGTAATGTGATGTTTTCGTACGATTAACAGTATTTTATGGCAACAACAACCTGTGCTGACTACAAGGATTGCTAGATGTAATTTCAGTGCAAGGTGGGATGTCACAGTGTAATGGGTAAATTGCCAACATATCTGATTGTTATACTGATAATAAAGTGGTGTTTTGCAGCTAACAAAGAGACTGCAGTACTAGAAATGATGTTTATCCAATTATAAGTTCAGGCTGCCAATATCCAGGAAATATTTCAATTGCAAACTGTTAATAATAAAGATATTCCACTACCATGTTACACTAAGTTTGGTGACTTTTCAGTGTTTTAAAGATAGAGCTTGTCTGTGTTCGCCGGGGCCCCCCCACGCTCCCACCGCCGTGAATTTACTGCGGTAGATAGCTGCTTTAAAAATTCTATAGGCTAAACTAATAAATGTTCAATCGCTTATCTAACTTAAGTGGACGGATACAGCTAATAGTAGAGGTTTCTCTGTGCAGAAATCGGATAATTTGCTGAGCTGTTTGGCCAGGCAGAGGCAGGTCCATCCCTCTGAGACGATGGAGAACTGAGGCTTGAACAGGCAGTGTTCTATGTAAAACGAGGTCATAGTGATTTTTCACAGCCAATCGCAACCATACACATCCAGTCATGACGTCGACACCACACATCTCATCCCTGCTCTATTCTATAATTGATTGTGGCCGCCAAAATTACAGGAAGCGCCGAAAAAGGCCGCGATCTTAATTAGATGATGCACAGATTTTAACCTTAATTATCGCATGATCTGGGAAATTTCGTATCACCATAAAAACTTGCCGATTTAACTTGTCGGATAAAATCGCTCAAACATAGTAATGGACTTCCGGAACTAAAGAGGTATCAAAAATTTGACGCTTACCCCTGACAAGGGATGGATGAATTAATTGAGAGACTTGGCCCTGCCAGGTTACTTCTCCACCCTAGATCTAACACAAGGTTATTGGCACGTTCCCTCACAGAAAGGCCAAAGGAGAAGACCGCTTTTTCTAACCAGACGGACTGTTCAGAAATGTCTGTTTACCTTTCGGGTTGCATAAGGGCTTCTGCACCTTTCAAAGACTAAGGATGTCATCCCAAAACCCCATCTCAGTTGCTCGGTACTTGGATGATATATTTTTTCAGTGAGGATTGGGGGATGCCACCTACAAAGGTAAGGGTACGGGGTTTCCCTTAGAGAAGCGGGATTCCCGCAACCCAAAAAAATCCCCCAGGGCTTGGGGAAAGCCCGGTACTGGGGTAATAAAGGGGGGTATCATAAAACTCAAGTTATAAAAAGAAGGGATACAAGGCTCCCCCCCCCCCCAAAACCCCACAACAAAAAGGCAGGTGAGAGCTTTTTAGGTTTTGGGGGTATTATCGGGTTTTAAAAAAATTTTGCCGTAGCACCCACTAACGATTTGATAGGAAACATTTGTTATGGTCAATAAACCCCCGAGGCGGAAAAGGGCTTTAAAGAGTAAAAACGGCCCCTCTGCAGACATGGGGTGTTGGTACCCCAAATTTTTAAAAAGGGGGATTTTTATGGTAAACGGATGTGTTGATGTTGGGCTGGGGGGTTTCTTCCCAAGAAGTGGGGGGAGAGGAGCACCCCGTCATATATTAGCAGAAAGCTCCACCGGGGAGAAAAATTATAGTTTTTTGAGGGGGGTTTTTGGGCCATCAAGGGCCTTAAAAGCCCCCCCCCCCCCCTGAGGTTTTTTTTCTGGGTCGCCGCTTAAATTTTAATTACCGATATTCTACCTAAAGGATGGCTGGGCAAAGGGAGAAAGCGAGGTCACAAGGGGTTCCTTACTTGCAAAAAATTTTTTGTTTACAGTGGAAAACAGAGCGGGTAAAAATTCAAGGCAATGCTGAGATGTCCCGAAGCATTGTTGGTGGCCAAGTTTGTCCGACCCCAAGGTTCGAAAAAAGGGGGGGGGTAGTGAGCAGTGACAGGGGGAATAGTTAGGGATAATTTCCCCTAGAGTACTTTTATCTGCCCTTGGGGTACCTGGGCAGTGCGTGTCACCCAGGGGCCCGGACTCGTGAAGGGAAACCGACGGCTTGTGTGCAGTAGCGCTATGTATGACTGTTTTGTATAAGCGGTTCCAAAGCTTGTGTCCGGGGCGGCTTTTTCGGAGTGGTCAAAGACCCGGGGTTTTGGCCACCCCCCCCAGGTGGGGCTGGGCTCGGGCCCATAAAGCCAACCTACAGGCCCTGTGGTGGGGGGCTGATGTCATGCTGTGGAAACAAACCCTTTTTGAGTAACAGACGCTGTCGCAAATAAGATAGTGAGGTTATACTGTAGTAGCTAGTTCAGCCCCACAGGGTTTATTTTGTTTGCCGAAGTTAAGGGTTGTTTTTGTTTTCTGTTAAGTTTTGTTTAACCCCGGGGGAAAATTTAATTTTCCGTGTCACTGTCTTGTGTGGAAGCCTGGGTTGCCAACTGACGCTAAAACCCCCACAAAAAAAAAAATATATTTATATATATATATATATTAAATATATTTATATATGTTCCTCAGTCAGGCTAGTAAAAATTGTCCCTTAGACGGCATTATAAAATAAGGGTCATCAGGCGGTTATTGATATAAGGTCATTCAAAAAATAAGTTATAGGGCACTCAGGCAGGTATATGTGGGGCACTTCGGGCAGGTTTTTATAGCGAGGGACTCGGGCAGGATTAAAGTGGGGGACTCGGGCAGGTAAAAAGGGGTAAGGGAAACCCCACAGGTTATGGGCACCAAGGGAAATATATGGGGACTCAGCAGGTATATGGGCCATCACAGGTATATGGGGCACTCAGAGGTAAAGGGGCACTAGCAGGTTTGGGGGGTCTCAGGAGGTATATAGGGGCATCACAGAAAAGGGGCGGCGGGTTTTAGGGGCACTCCGGGTATACAGGGGCACTAGCAGGTATAGGGGCATCGCAGATAAGTGTAAAGATGATTATCGGGGGTTGGATATTATCTTTTCCCTCCTTTCAATTAAATCCTCTCGAATTATATTATTATTTTATTGCTGGGCAGCCAAGCCCCGAAAACTGACCGAACCCCTTCCTTTTGGACATGGAATCAAAGTTTTAAATCACAGTAAATTTTTCCCAAATAGAATTTTTTAACACATGACTATTTTAAACTACATGATTGGTTAATTGTGGTCGCTAAAGAAAAGTTATAATTTCATGTATGTATGAAGCATTAGCTATATGATCATTCCGAAGCGTTTGTATTTTGGGGGGAAGGAGGAAGGCCTTGATTTCTTGCTTCTAACAGGAATGCTTTTGTCTCAAGGAAAAAAGGTGTGAGAGATATCTGATAGTTCGATAAGGATTATAGCATAAAAGCAGTTAAAACAAACTATCGATAGTTTAAATAAAAATTAAAATGATGAAAACAGCTTTTATGTTTTTTCCTTAAATTTACCAACTTGACAGTCCCCTCTAAAAACATAAAAATTTTCTAATGCCCCCCTGAGCGGGAAGGTGATTGATGCTTTTCCCCAAAATGAACAAGAATGGGTAAGGTCACTCTCCTTAGACAGCGGGGTTAAACAGGGTGTTGAACCCACTGAACCCTGCGGCCTGCCCCAAAGGGGCGTAACCAAAAACCCGCGGCCCCTCCAGAGCCTTTGATGGTAAGGATGAGGTTGACCATCCCCCAGGTGCCCCCTCAGAGTAGCCCCCCGGCAAGAGGCATCAATGGTTTGTTTACAATCCTAAACCTCAATGATTCGGAGAGTCATGAGGAGGTGGCGCTTAATTTTCAGCTATCCTTGAAAGGCTTGGGTGTTTAAAAACCTATTGTCAAAATGATTTAATTTCCCCCAGTTCAAACCTTTGTTGATTGTATCTGGGGGGAAGTGTTTAAAAAACCCTTTTGCCCTGGCCCCTAGCTTTGAATTCATCAGGCACCCCCCTTGTTGGCCCTCTTGATTTTTACACAAATCCAATAGACAAACATATGAAAGGAAAAGGGAAAAGTTTAAAAGACTTATTGGTCGCATCACTTTTGAGTGAAAAGCATGCCCCCCCAGGGGGGTTTTTCTTAAAAATTTTCATTGAGGGGGGACTGGGAGTTTGGGTATGGCCAATCTGGGTCCAGAGAGTCTTGATGTTTTTTCTGCCCCACAAAGCCCGGGAAGCTTTGTCAGATTTGGGTCTGGAATGGAGGAGAACACTATGGCAGAAATTTTTAAACATTACAAATTTTAACTTTTTTACAAGGCTATCATTCCCACTCAATGTGTGTGTAAAACCTCCTTAAATCTGGGGGGACTGAGAATACTATTCCTGAGCAGTGGACATTTGGGGCTACTGGGGGTTTTTTTAAAGAAAGAGTGTAAGGGGTAGGATCTGGGGCCCAGGGAAGAGTTTTATTTGCAGCTTCGTTTTGTTCTTAAAGTGGCGTTATTTTTCCCACTTTTTTGCCGAATTTCAAGTGGTAGGATGTGCGGGCCGAGGTCAGCCCCATATTTTCAAATGTTTTGGTTATTCTGCTGAAGGAGGTCCTTGGTCAGATTCAAAAACCCTCAGGGATCCAAATTTTCATATCAATTCAGTCAAAAGTTTCTTCAAGGGTGATTCTGGCATCATGTTGGTAAAGGGGAAAATAGGCCACCCGAAAACCCTATCCCCCCACACTATTGTATTTTCCCCTTTTTGGGGTAATTCAGGGGGTTCAGTCTGGATTTTTGGGAGAGTATTTTTAAGTGTTTAGCCAAATGTTTTTTGGGGTTTTTGGCACAAAGTTCCTGGGTTAAATATTGCATATTTCACAACTTCTAGCATGGCTATTGCCGTGGGAAATAAAGATTTGGGTGCTAGTATACTTGTTGATTGAAGAAATCATTGGTATTTCCCTCTTGGGTAGTATCGAGCCTTTGTATACAGTGGAATAATGCCATGAAAAAAAAAGTTTTGTCTTTTTTCCAAAATCTCTTGGTGTATTTTGCTCCAAATTCCCCCCCCTTTCTTTCCTTCGGGTTGTTCGGGTTTTTAGAGTTGTCTCAACGGGTTTAAACCCCGGGATTCTTGCATCTATGTCCCTTGGGTTCTCCCCTTTTTTCCTCTCTATTCTTTCCTTCTTCTTTCCTTTTTTCTTTATTTTCTTCTCACCTTCCCTTCTTTTTTATCACATTCTCTTCTTTTTTTCTTTTCTTCTCAAATTCTTTCTTTTTTTCACATTCTCTTTTTTCTTCTCCATTTCTTTTTTTTTCACTTTCTCTTTTTTTCTTCTTGCTTGGTCGCAATTACAGCCCCCCTGCTTCCCTTCGAATTCTGGGAAGGAGTTTGGGCCTTTGTACCAAGTAGCCTGTAGGTCCCTTTCTACTTCCACTGTCTCTATTCTTCCTGGGTTTTTAGTTTAAAAAAGGGGCCCTTGAGCTGGCATTTGGGGCATGCATCAGATTGAATGGCTTTTGATTCTTGATGGGCATTCCACTAGCTTCTGGAAAACCCCGCAGGGCCCCCTTCACCAAAGTCTAGGCTGATCGTGTATATTGTTTTATGGTTTCTCTTTGGGAGCTTACAAGCTTCCATTACGCCCAAGTTACCCTTTTGGGTGGCATTCCGAAAGGTAAAGATGCACCTTCCGGTTTCTTGCAAGGTAACCCCAGCAAAACCCGTTGGAAAAGTCCTTGATCGTCGATATTGGATCCATTGTGAAAAGAAAAGTCGGGGTCCCAATTGGATGTAGAGAGTAGGAAAGATGGGGGTTTCAGCCTCCTTTGTTCAAGGGGTCATGAAGAAATTTTATCTGGGCGTCTGGTCTTATCTGTGGTAGATGACTTCATTTCCCCCCTTTAGAGAGGAAGAGAAGGGCTAGGGTTTAGAGTAGTCACTCTTCAAAGTGACATTTTCAGGATCGTAATGGGATTGATACGGAATGGCGCTGTTTATGAGATAGGTTGCTCCGACTGTTCAATCCCCTTTTAGATTAGCCAAAAAATTGACCAGATGGCCTAAAAGATGTCTTCAGTTTTTTCAAGAAATCTTGTGCCAATGAACTTGAGCAAGTAGGGACAGTCTGCAACAGGATCAACTTGCAAGAAAAAGTATCCCAAGAGGTCTATACCTCTCCATGTTTTTGTGTCAGGACTTTGAATTTTCCTTTGTCTTCAAAATAGGAAGAAGTTGAAAGGCTGTGAGTGTCCGGAATTCCCAGAGCCGGGGTTGTAAGTAAGTTTTTTTCGGCTTTGAAAAACTTTGTGCCCCAAGGAGAGTTTTTGGTGTAAATAAGTCCTTGAAAGAATAGTGAAATTGATAAAATGGAGGCATTGATTCCCTTGACGACAGTTAAATGACGGGCTGAAATCCTTGTAGTTTTTTTTGATTTGTTGGTGAAGAAATGGCACCACTTTTTTCCCCACATTGGGAAGGTGTTTAGTACCCTGTGTATGCATGTCGAGGATAAAATTTCTTAGAACACCTTGGGGCTTGGGTGTAGACTTTGAGTTGAAAAAATTTTGCCCAAAAAAGTTGAAGAAGGGGCTTAGGTTGTTGAAAGTTGGGAAAAAATCAGGTGCCCCACAAGAAAATATCATAATGTCCTGAGGGTTTTGAGTAAAAATGGTTGGGTGAGTTCTGTGAACTTCTCCCGGGGGGCGGTACCCCGAAAGTGAAAGCAAAAGGGGATTTAGTCCCCGTGTGTTTTGGGCCGAAGAAGAATTGAAAAAACCCAAAAACTTTGAAGTTTGCAGCGAAAAAGACTTTGGTTTGGGGGAAATGAGCTTTGGGACCCTAGGGGTTTTTAATCCGTGACACAATGACTGCTTGAGTCCTGAACCAAATGGGATTTTTGGGGTTCACCAAGGATAACTTTTTTTGAACAGGGAACGGGTTATTTGCAGGGAAATGCAGAGATTGAGCACCTCATTATCCCGGAATGTTTGATTGTGAATCCCGAGATTGTTCTTTTCATGCTTTAAGGGGGGATGGGCAAGGAGGAGGGGGCACCCCCTTTCAAGAAGACATGTACGGTGAGCTGGAAAAGGATGCCAAAAACTCAGGGGCAGTGTTGGCGATTAGTTGGCTTCGACATGGGGGATAGTCGATAGTCGGCCACCATGATAAGGTTTTTTGATGTGAGCAGCGATTATGGCGTACATTTAAAGTTATGGGAGAGAACAAAAAACCTTCATTTTACACCCAAAAGGGCTGGGGAAGCTGGGTTAAATCCAAACAGTCAAAGGATAGTGCAACTTAGGCAACACACTGGTTATAAAAGCCAAGAAAAAAAAAACCACCCCATTCACTATCCCCGTCTTGTACCACACGACCCCTTAAACCTGCTCACCCCAAAATTTAAAAAGTGCCAGAAGGCAGTATGATTTGAACCTCATTTACTTGAAAAGGGCATTGAATACCCCTTTGGAACCATAAACCCCAAAACCCATGACCCCCCATTTAAAAAATTTTCCGGGAAAAAGAGTCTTTCAACCACCTTTTGTTTCATGGACATTGACTTACCGTCCCTGGGCCACAGTTTGGGGGCCCAAACTGCATAAACCCCCCGATTTAAAAATGCCGAAAAAGGGGTCTTTCAAACCATTTTGTTTCATGGACATTGACTATACCCGTCCGGGGACAGCAGGCCCCCAAACCCGCTACCCCCCCAAATTTAAAAAATGCCCGGAAAAAGGGGTCTTTAACCACCCTTTTTGTTTCACGGGGAAATTTTTTATACTGCCTGGGCCCACAAGCCCCAAACCCGCAGACCCCCACATTTAAAAAAATTTCGGAAAAAAAAAATTTTCAACCCCCATTTTAGTTTACTGGACATGACATACCTTCCTGGGGCCACAGCATGACAAGGGCCCCGGGGTTACAGGGGTGCGGTGAGACCCCGGCGGCGTCCTATCTATTAACACGAGGTTAAAATGCCCCGATACGAGCAACGAAAACTTGGCTGAAGGAGGCCCGGAAGTGGAGAACTCCCCGCCTTCCCCAGTACACAGTCAATACCTGGGTAGGCTTGCCCTCCGTAGAGTGTGGGCCCAAATTTAGCTTCACTTTGGAAATCTGGTGGGTTTAAGTCCTTTTTCACCCGTGCCCTTTATCTTGGGATTCTTTTTTCTTTTACTCAAAAGTGCTGGGGGAATGGCTCTGTCTTTGTTCTTTGTCCGTGCTCCATACTCCCTGTCCTCGAATAAACCCAATCTGGTCAAGTTTTCCTGTCCCCCTTTTACAATTAGAGGAATTTTTTTTAACGTATTTTGAATGCAAGTTTTTTTGATTTAATTAAAAAACATTTTTAAAATCGGATGGAATCCACCCTGTCTTTGTTTTCTTTTTTTTTGTATTAAATGGGTTTTCTCAATAAAGGGATTGAAGTATGTTAAAGATCTTGCAAAAAAAGTCTTTTTTATGTTCCCTTAACAGTGTCCTACTTTCCTGTTTTGACAGCACCCCCCCTTTAGCCACCTTGACCATTGTGAAGAAAAAATGTCTGTTGAAACGCATTTTTTTGAATAGACCCGTAGTATGCTGCTTTTTTCACAGCAAAATGCCCCCAAAAATTCAAAGCATGACCCCTGGCCCCTTTGGGCAATTGTGAAGAAAAATGTTGTTAGAAAAAAAAATTTTTTATAATAGGCCTTATTAGTCATGTCACAGCAAAAGCCCCCCAAAAATTTTAAAACA
>JAODAL010062978.1:0-19466 GCA_025379985.1 Phyllomedusa bahiana
CGAGTGCCCTGTGGAAAAGAGGGGAACAAGTGAGGAGGCTGACCGAGTACCGGGTGCTGTCCTGACCCACCAAGTAATTGGATCTAGCTCTGCGGCTATAATAGGGGGAACCAACCAGCTGTTAATGTGCGCTTCAAAATATGACAGCAAGCAGCAATTTCCTCTCGCATATCTCCGGATCCCAGTGAATGTGCTGTACTGAGTATTGCTGGACAAGGAGGTACAGATTGCAATGGGAGAAACTCCTTTCCTGTAAAGGATCCGTGGAGTGGACTTTTTGGGCGGGCAATCGCTGAACACCTGACACCCGGCACCCACCTTATACCCCGCGGCATAGGGTGGAGAATCTACACGGACGCACAATCCACTCACCAAGAGGTTCATCATTGCAGCGCTCCCCACGATGTGACTTCTGTTGCTGTCCTTCCTCCTCGTCAAGGCCCCGTGTCTGCTCTGCAGCCGGAGAGAAAGGAGACATCTGCGCTGAGGGGCGATGTGGTCGGTGATCCTCAACTTCAATCCTTGGATGACCCGACTATCATTCAACATTGATTTCTCCCCCTGAAGATCTGCTCCTAAGCTCCCTGCCTGACACCCCTTAACTATTGGCCCGCCTGTCATTGTGTGGCTGATGCACCTTTCCACATACAACTAACTGTCTGTGGCATCACCGGGTGCTCCACTTCGTAGCGGGGATTCCCTGAGGAGAGAGGGTACACGGGGATAATGATAAAGCTCCTTTAGAGAAAGCAGGACCTTGGTCCACATTAGAAATATTGTCTTGCCCACCATCATATGTCATGTGACTGATATTATCCCTGGCCACCACTGCTTGCACCTCCTAATTACAAATTCACATACCAATTTGGGACTGATATGTCATTCCAGTTAAAACTAACTGATAGGAGCCCTCCCAGAGGATTCACCTTACAACTAGGCCCCACTTGGAAGTAGAAACATACGGAGGTAACATTCAATCACCTCTGGAGTCTGCAGTACCTTGATCCACCTGGGTGTTTTAGCCTCCGTCCTCTTTGATATACATCACCCAAGAAACCAGTTCTTGAGCACCACTTCCTCATACCCTCAAACATCACTACAGCAGGAGATTTTTTGCTGCTGAACTTGGCCCTTAGCTATCAGTACAAGAAGCCAGATCTGGAATATCAAGCTGTGAGTACTTCTTCTAGATTAACTGTCACGTACCTAATTGAATTTACTGGCCAGTACTCTATTTTCATTACTGCGGACAAAGGACCGGAGGTGATTCGCTGAATCCCAAATCTTAGAAGTTGCCATTGTCCAGCTTCGACATATAAGCCTGGAAGCTTCTATACAAGTCTGACTGACCTTACAGGTTTTAACTAGTTTCATTCTTATAAACAAATTTCTGAGGTCTCCATTTAGGAGGTGCATCCCGTGGTCAATCAGGGTCCTAGTCCCGGTCGATTTTTGGCTACCAGAAACCCGGGGGGCTATTAATTGACCTGGGGCTCTCCTTGTGTCCCCTACCCTTTTACCTTGGGGCTTATTTGGCTCATCCGGGTTAATCATTATTACCTTAAACAGCACAATGTGGACCACTACATACAAGCAGCTATGACTGTGGCCCTTACCTGGCTACATTTAAAAGCACAACTAACTTTGCATCTATCCAAATTTCCATTTAATAATTATTACCTTCCTGTACTTGGCAGGGTCCTCTCATTCAGGACACTAGTGTTAATCCTAGTGTTTGAAATAATCTCATGGTATACGACATCATAAGATTTGGTTTGTGAGTTATATTACATCCAGAAATGTATTGTGTTATTATCTGCTGTTGAAAAATTGGTTATACACCTCTGGAACACAGGGGCCAGACGAGGTAGTCGACGAGGTCGTGCCGAGTCACGTTCTGTCAGGAACTACCTTGTCTGGCCCCTGTGTTCCAGAGGTCTCCACTGCCGCTCCCACAGATCTCCAATGAGGAACCCATGCAGGTGGACCGGGCCCACTTGTCGGATCAAGAGCTGTCCCGCCGAGAGCAGAGAATCTTTGCCTCTACTGCGCCAGTCCGGACCATTTTCGCAGAAGCTGTCCGCAGTATCCCTAGCGCTCGGGAAACGCTCTCACCTGGGTGCCATAGGAGAGGCATCCCTAGGTGCTAATTCTCCCTCTCCACAATTGATGTTGCCAGTGGAGGTGACGACGGATGCTGGCCTATCGTTCCGGGTCCCTGCCTTCCTGGACTCCGGCTCAGCCGGGAACTTCATTCATGCCTCCTTGGTGTCCCGTTACCGCTTGCCAGTGATCCGACTGGAGAAGCCCCTGCTTATCTCTTCTGTCAGTGGGGAGCTTCTTAGTGACTCCATTCTATTCGTAACCTGGCCAGTGTCCCTCCGTATAGGGGTCTTGCACAAGGAGAAAATCACTTTTCACGTTCTGCCTCATGCTTCCTCGGCGACCTTGGCTGCAACGTCACGCCCCTACGCTCGATTGGAAGACAGGCGAGGTCCTGCGTTGGGGATCGGAGTGCCAGGATCTCTGTTTGGTGGCACCACGCCCGGTGCCCACCTCTTCTCCCCAGTCGCCCTTCAAGCCTCTGCCAGGCCTGCCAGCGGAGTACCAGGATTTTGGTGACGTATTCTCAGAGAAACAGGCTGAGACGCTGCCGCCCCATCGGCCTTATGACTGCCCTATTGACCTCCTCCCCGGAACCAGCCCCCCGCGGGGTAGGTTCTACCCGCTGTCCGTGCCTGAGACTCAGGCCATGTCGGACTATATTAAAGAGAATTTACAGAAAGGCTTTATTCACAAATCCTCCTCACCAGCCAGTGCCGGATTCTTCTTCGTACAGAAAAAAGATGGCTCACTTTGTCCGTGTATTGATTACAGAGGGCTAAACAATATCACGGTGAAGAATCGCTACCCCTACCGCTGATCTCTGAGCTCTTTGATCCACTCCGGGGAGCCAAGGTGTTTTCCAAGTTGGACCTACGGGGGGCCTACAACCTCATCAGAATTCGAGAGGGGGACGAGTGGAAAACGGCCTTCAATACTCGTGACGGGCATTTCGAATATCTCGTGATTTTTTCTCCAAGACATTCAGACTCATCGGGTACAGGTGCGCCAGGTTTTGCGACGTTTGCGTAACAACCGGCTGTATGCCAAGCTGGAGAAGTGTTGGTTCCGACAGGCCAGCCTTCTGTTCCTCGGGTACATAGTCTCCGATCCGAGTCTACAGATGGACCCAGCTAAACTTTCTGCGATCCTGCAGTGGCCACGACCTGTCGACCTTCGGGTAAATACTATGCTTCCTGGGGTTCGCCAACTACTACCGGCAATTCATTCCCCATTTCTCTACACTGGTGGCTCCCATCGTGGCTCTCACTAGGAAGAACGCAAATCGGAAATGTTGGCCTCTGGCAGCCGAGAAAGCATTCTCCGAACTAAAGATAGCTTTTTCCTCAGCACCTATCTTGGTCCGTCCAGATCCGGAGAAACCCTTCTCCCTAGAGGTGGATGCCTCTTCCATGGGGGCGGGGGCGGTCCTTACACAGAAGAGCCCCAAAGGCAAGACCCTCACATGCGATTTCTTTTTCAAGACCTTCTCACCGGCAGAACGAAATTATGCCATTGGAGATCGGGATATGTTGGCGATCAAATTGGCTCTGGAGGAATGGCGACATCTGCTGCAGGGAGCTCGACACCCATTTGACATCTTCACTGACCACAAGAACCTCCAGTACCTCCAGACGGTCCAGCATTTAAATCCTCGCCAGGCCAGTTAGTCCCTCTTATTCTCCCGTTTCGACTTCAAGATCCTCTTCTGACCGGTCGAGAAAAATGTCAAGGCGAACGCCCTCTCTCGTGCTTCTGACGTTGCTGGAGAAGAACCAGTTTCTTAACACATCATTGCCCCTGAACGGCTGGTCCACGTGGCTCCGGTAGATCTTCGAAGTGTACCACTGGGCAAAACTTACGTACGTCCAGCACTCAGGAGAAAAATTCTGGAGTGGGGGCATAGTTCTCTTCTGGCCGGTCACCCCGGGATACAGAAGTCCTACGCCCTTATCTTGCGGCACTTCTGGTGGCCAACTCTGCTCCAGGACGTCAAGGATTTCGTTCGCTCCTGTGCGACGTGTGCCCCAAACAAGGTCCCACGCCATAGGCCCGCGGGCCTCTTAGTCCCTCTGCCCATTCCGGAATTCCCATGGACACACATAGGCATGGACTTCATCACGGACCTTCCTTCTTCCTCAGGGAATTCTGTCATCTTGGTGGTCACGGACCGATTCTCGAAGATGTCCCACTTTGTGCCCCTTCCTGGCCCTCCTACTGCTCCTCAATTGCCGGGTCATTTCTTCCATCACATTTTTCGTCTGCATGGGTTACCCTCGCATATCGTTTCCGATCGGGGCGTTCAATTTGTCTCCAGGTTTTGGCGTGCCCTGTGTTGCAAGTCACATTGGACTTCTCTTCTGCCTATCATCCCCAGACAAATGGACAAGTGGAGAGAGTAAATCAGATCTTGGGGGAATACGGCGTGTGCTCGTTCTTGTAAATTTAAAGGGCCAGCGCGGCGGGAATTGGCTAATTGCCGGGCGCTGCCCCTATATATTGGTTTGGTCCACGGTACTTCCTTGCTGGATCCATGTTGCCTCGTGCCTTAGAAAAAGCGTTCCTTAAGTGCGTTCTTGCCTTGCCGTGTACCCGACTTCCTGCTAAGTTTCTCGACTCCAAATCTCTGCTGCCTGCAATGACCTTCCTTCCTGCCCACGACTATGGTTCTCATGTCACGATTCTGTACCTCGCTGCATTTCGGCCGCCACCGCAAGCCCGCCGCATCAGGGGTAGCGACCTGGTAGACTCCCGCCGCAGCAAGTCCATCCCGCTTTGCGGCGGGCTCTGGTGAAAACCGGGACCTACTTAGACTCCGCTTCCTGGAGCGGTTGTTGCCACTGCTTGCGGTGGTCCAGTGGATCCACTAACCCGGTCTTTACACTATTATTGCAGTCCGTGCATCTGTTTGGCGCAAAGAGCTCAGTTGTATGCAAATTGTGTTACACATATTTTATAGTAAATTACGCCTGTTGTCAGTGGTGCGATGGCCGCCATATTAATCCATATAACATTTAAATACTCTTATTGCAGTCCGTGAGTCTGTAAGCCGCAAAGAGCTCAGTTGTACGCATATTGTTTTATACATATTTTATAGTAAATTACGCCTGTTGTCAGTGGTGCGAAGGCCGCCATATTAATCCATATAACATTTAACCCCTTAAAGACCTTGGGCGTATAAGTACATCCCAGGGCCGCTAAGGGGCTTTGCAGGGGGATCGCTCCGCGACCCCCCCCCTCGCACAGCTGCCGGGTGGCTCCGCCCGCTGGCGCTGTTTAACCCATCAGACACCGCGGCAAATATGGCCGCGGCGTCTGAATTAATGCCGATCGGTGCCGCGCACCGATCGTTACGGTCATCGGCATCAGCGCAGCTATGCTGCGCCGATCCGACGACCGGGCATGGTGCTGTGGAGCCCTGTGAAGGCTCCCATCACTTACTCTGGCCGGTTTGCCCCACTTCCGTCTGCTGACAGGAAGTGGGGAAACCGCCATCTTTGTACACCCTAATGCATTGCCTTCTGGTGGCCAACTCTGCTCCAGGACGTCAAGGATTTCGTTCGCTCCTGTGCGACGTGTGCCCCCAACAAGGTCCCACGCCATAGGCCCGCGGGCCTCTTAGTCCCTCTGCCCATTCCGGAATTCCCATGGACACACATAGGCATGGACTTCATCACGGACCTTCCTTCTTCCTCAGGGAATTCTGTCATCTTGGTGGTCACGGACCGATTCTCGAAGATGTCCCACTTTGTGCCCCTTCCTGGTCCTCCTTCTGCTCCTCAATTGACGTGTCATTTCTTCCATCACATTTTTCGTCTGCATGGGTTACCCTCGCATATCGTTTTCCGATCGGGCGTTCAATTTGTCTCCAGGTTTTGGCGGGCCCTGTGTTGCAAGTCACATTGGACTTCTCTTCTGCCTATCATCCCCAGACAAATGGACAAGTGGAGAGAGTAAATCAGATCTTGGGGGAATACGGCGTGTGCTCGTTCTTGTAAATTTAAAGGGCCAGCGCGGCGGGAATTGGCTAATTGCGGGCGCTGCCCCTATATATTGGTTTGGTCCACGGTACTTCCTTGCTGGATCTTATGTTGCCTCGTGCCTTAGAAAAAGCGTTCCTTAAGTGCGTTCTTGCCTTGCCGTGTACCCGACTTCCTGCTAAGTTTCTCGACTCCAAATCTCTGCTGCCTGCAATGACCTTCCTTCCTGCCCACGACTATGGTTCTCATGTCACGATTCTGTACCTCGCTGCATTTCGGCCGCCACCCCCAAGCCCGCCGCATCAGGGGTAGCGACCTGGTAGACTCCCGCCGCAGCAAGTCCATCCCGCTTTGCGGCGGGCTCTGGTGAAAACCGGGACCTACTTAGACTCCGCTTCCTGGAGCGGTTGTTGCCACTGCTTGCGGTGGTCCAGTGGATCCACTAACCGGTCTTTACACTATTATTGCAGTCCGTGCATCTGTTTGGCGCAAAGAGCTCAGTTGTATGCAAATTGTGTTACACATATTTTATAGTAAATTACGCCTGTTGTCAGTGGTGCGATGGCCGCCATATTAATCCATATAACATTTAAATACTCTTATTGCAGTCCGTGAGTCTGTAAGCCGCAAAGAGCTCAGTTGTACGCATATTGTTTTTATACATATTTTATAGTAAATTACGCTTGTTGTCAGTGGTGCGAAGGCCGCCATATTAATCCATATAACATTTAACCCCTTAAAGACCTTGGGCGTATAAGTACATCCCAGGGCCGCTAAGGGGCTTTGCAGGGGGATCGCTCCGCGACCCCCCCCCTCGCACAGCTGCCGGGTGGCTCCGCCCGCTGGCGCTGTTTAACCCATCAGACACCGCGGCAAATATGGCCGCGGCGTCTGAATTAATGCCGATCGGTGCCGCGCACCGATCGTTACGGTCATCGGCATCAGCGCAGCTATGCTGCGCCGATCCGATGACCGGGCATGGTGGTGGGGAGCCCTGTGAAGGCTCCCATCACTTACTCTGGCCGGTTTGCCCCACTTCCGTCTGCTGACAGGAAGTGGGGAAACCGCCATCTTTGTACACCCTAATGCATTGCCTATGCAATGCATTAGGTTTTATTAACAATCGCGCCACCAAGTGGTCACGTACTATAGGTGGCCTCAACGTTACAGTAAAAAAAAAAATAATAAAGTTTTAAAGTACAAAAAAAAAAGTATTAAAAGTTCAAATCACCCTCCTTTCCCCATTTTACAAATAAAATCATTAAAATAATAAAAAGTTACACATTTTTGGTATTGCCGTGTCTGAAAAAAGTCCGATCTATAAAAATGTAACATCACTTATCCCGGACGTTGAACACCCTAGAAGCAAAAAAATTCCAACCGCCAATATTGTGTTTTTTGGTCATTTTACGTCACTCAAAAAATGGAATAAAAATTATCAAAAAAGTCGCATGCATTCCAAACTACTAGCGATAAAAAGTACACTTCAGCCCGCAAAAAATGCCCCCTCACTAACGTCCGTAGGTGTTTGTACAAAAAAGATGTTGGTCACACAAAATGACGCCGTGGAACAAATTTCAAAAATAGAAAATGTTTGGAATATTTTTACGGTACCAAAACATAAGGGAAACCCTACATGTTTGACATTGCCGGATGCGTAACAACCTGTAGAATACAGATAACACATTATATTTACCGAAGATTGAACGCCGTAAAAGCAAAACCCCCGCAAACATGGCGGGAATAAGGTTTTTTTTCACAATTTGTCCCACTTCGAATTTTTTTGCGGTTTTCCAGTATATTCTATAGTATAGTGAATAAAACCAATAGAAAGTACATCTTGTCCCGCAAAATAAAAGCCCTCATGTATCTTTGTAGGTGAAAAAATTAAAAAGTTATGGCTGTCAGAAGGCGAGGAGGGAAAAACGAACGTGTCACCAAAAAAAAAAACGCCGGGTCCTTAAGGGGTTAAATACTCTTATTGCAGTCCGTGCGTCTGTTTGCCGCAGAGAGCTTAGTTGTACGAATATTGTGTTGCACATATTTTATAGTAAATTACACCTGTTGTCAGTGGTGCGAAGGCCGCCATATTAATCCATATAACATTTAAATACTCTTGATGCAGTCCATGCGTCTGTTTGGCGCAGAGAGCTCAGCTGTACGCAAATTGTGTTATACATATTGTATAGTAAATTACGCCTGTTGTCAGTGGTGCGAAGACCGTCAAATTAATCCATATAACATTTAAATACTCTTATTGCAGTCCGTGAGTCTCAGTTTGGCGCTAATCGTGCACTTGTACGCAAATTGTTTTACACATTATTTCAAGTAACTGCCGCCTGTTGTCAGTGGTGGCAAAACTACCATATATAATCCATATAACTTTTTAATACTACTATTTCACTCAGTGCGTGTCAGTTTGGCGCTAATCGTGCATTTGTACGATAGTTTGTTGAAAACTATCAACTGCTAATCCTACTGGGCAGTTGTAAATCTCAGGGACTGAAGGAAGAACACTGTTGATTTTGTGTTACGGTTCTTCCACCAGACCGCATTTCACAGATATTTATTAGAAACAATTCTGTTTCTAATCCTAGTTGGCTGTTGGAAATTAGAGGGATATAAGAATAGCTGTGATTTGCCGTCTTTCAATAAGAGACCGTGAAAAACTCTTCCATACCTTTTACATTTTTATCTTTCTGAACATGGAGCGAACTGCAGGTGGTAAGCGAGCAAAGAGGTCGGTGCCCTGTGAATCTCCATAACGAACAGCATCGCCAATCTGTTCTTCAGTGGTTAATGCAACCTGCATCCAGCAGTCTTACCCCTCGTCCTCCCAGTCACGGCCACAAACGTAGTCATTATCATCGTCAGCATCCATCCAACATGAAGCGAAGGCAGCCCAAATGTCAACTCATGTACCCACCACTGTGGTTAATCCATTTTCTGAAGACCTCTTTGATGACAAAATGCGGTTGGGGTCAGAAGGTATTTCAAATGATCAAGAGGCCAAAGAGGATGATTTTGTCTGCTCTGACGCCCAATCACTGATGCCATCAGAGGATGAGAAGGAAGCCGGTCAATCGGCAAAAATCCCGGGCGGTGGGCAACGCCTTGCAGTGCCTGTTGTTTGTAGCCTGCAGCTCCAGGATGTAGAATGTCAGGACGAGGAAGTCACCTGTGTTGATGATGATGATAATGACGATATTGCTAATCCAACGTGGTCTTTTCAGCAGAATTTGCTTGTGAGTGCTGCTTCACTGAACGAGGAGGAAGATGATGGGGTAGTGTCAGTACGGGTCCCGCCTCAAAAAGGGAAAGGGCGGTTGCACAAGTCCGCTGAGATTATTCCGCCAGCCTTGAACAGCGCAAACACCGCTCCTCGTTTATCGCCGTCAAAAAGGTCCAGGACCTCTGAAGCCTGGGCCTTTTTCGATCAAGCCTCTGATTCCCCCAGTGATGTCATATGCCGCCTTTGCCTTAAACGCATCAGTAGAGGGAAAAATCTAAGGTGTTTAACCACCACCAACATGTCTAGTCACAAGCAGCGAATGCATGAGTTGAAATGGAGGGAACACTTGGTGAAAAAAGGCCACACCGGTCCCGGGCTTCCAACCACTGTCACACCCTCTGACTCCGCCTCCTCCTCCTCTGCCACATCCAAGATAAAGCGTTCCTCAGCTGCCCATGTCTCTCAGAGTTATGTGCAAGAATGAGCCTCCGCTTCAGCCTCCACCGTCGCCCGAGAACCACCAACACCGCCAGAGACCCATCCTACCCCTTCTCCTTCCACTAGTTTGACCTGCACGCTGCACAGCGGCCAGTCTAGCAGCCAGCCTTCTGTCTACCAGGTTTAGGAGCAGAAGAAACACTTTAACCCAAACCATCCCAAAGCCAAAAGCCTGAATGTTGGCATTGCCAGCCTTTTGGCCTTTAAAATGTTGCCTTTCCGTCTGGTGGACAAAGATGGGTTCCGCAACATCATGGCCCTTGCCTGCCCCCAATACCAGATCCCAAGCAGCCATTTCTTTTCCAGAAAAGCCGTTCCTGCCCTGGTCAGCCAGGTGTCATCTAAAATCTCAATTGCGTTGTCTGCATCTGTGTCCGGCAAAGTCCATCTCACCACCAATACATGGACTAGTAAGCACGGCCAAAGAAGCTACATCTCTGTGTCAGCTCACTGGGTGAGCTGGGTGGATGTCTCTGGTGTTGACAGTGGCTCTCAGGCTTGGCGCTCACTCTTCTAAACCGCGGGATGGGCCGGGTTCTTTTCCCCTAAGTTCCATGATAGGCATCAGTGCCTGAGAAACCAGGCCATGTGAAATTATCTGTCTTGGAGACCGTCAACACACAGATCTGGAGCTGTGGACAGCTCGATCACAAAACGATACAAGTGCTGGCTGGGTGTCAACAACCTTGTGCCAGGCAAGCTGGTGTGCGATAAAGGTTCGAAATCTCTTGGCGCCTTAGATCTCGGTTAGCATGGAGCACATCCATTGCTGGAACACTTAATGAATCTCGACGGCAGTAATGTCTAAAGCGCTATCCGATGTCTGGAACTGCCTGCTGTGAAGGTCGAGGTCAGGTAGCTCACACTTCCCACCGTTCGCACCCCTGCTTCTTCCGTTCTGGCTGCGTTACAGCTGTCAGTTAGCCTCCCCGTTCAACCTTCCTCAATGTTGACGTGGCAAACGCTAGGGAATTCGCCACCTCCACATGCTTCCAGCGATATGTTGGGCAGCAGCGCTAAGAATGCCATTCGCAGTACGATGTGGTCGCATGGCCTGACCAAGCAGCGGTGCGGACTCGGGGTGTGTGAAGCCACGAGAGGCCGGTGGCCAAGGGAAAGATATCATCTGCACCATA
Source organism: Phyllomedusa bahiana (assembly GCA_025379985.1). Classification (NCBI taxonomy): domain Eukaryota; kingdom Metazoa; phylum Chordata; class Amphibia; order Anura; family Hylidae; genus Phyllomedusa; species Phyllomedusa bahiana. The sequence continues at coordinate 10,950 of JAODAL010062978.1, forward strand.
CCTTGCAGTTTTGAAGAAGCACCAAAAAGCTCAGTGCGGACAATGATTTGTCGCATGAGCATAGTGGTGATTTTAGTTATGGAAAAAACAAGTTGGTTGGACACTCTGAAATAAAAACAAAAATAAAAAAAAAAAGGGGGGGGGGGGCCAGGTCCCACCAGAGTTGGAGGGAGGAGGACGGACACAGTATGCGGACACAGAGCCTTTCTCTCAGTCGAATGCCTGTAGGCCTGACAGTTTCACAACTTTATCGGTCTTCATTAGGCAGTGGTTCGGGATCCAGGGCTGGCGCACGGCGGGACCCAGCTCTCAGCATGCATCATCTGAGGGCATGTCAGGCTGTGTTGAAGCTGAGGCGGAGAAGTGGAAGAGGATGAGAAGGGTATTCCTGACACCGACTTTACCAATGTCCCTGACCTTGGAAGTGGTTGACATTGATTTTGTAAGCGGAGAAGGAAGATGAGGAAGATCAGCGTGCTAAGTGCCCTCGACCCAGTGGGCTTGGAAATCAACGGCTTCCATCTCTCACTTGAGGGCTGTGGATGCTCCCATTTCCTTCCAACATGATCGCCTGCATTAAGGCCATCAAAATGAACAACAGTTAATGGGTGGCCAGACCCTCCTCGATCCCCCGGGTTACAAAAGCAAAAATCAGCTCTTTCCTTCACCCACCCAAATAGAGAGTAAAGTTACAGGAATTGGAGACCTACTGATTGATCAACTGGAGACATTTGTTTGCGTCTGTTCACATCTCAAATGTCAGGTGGAAAAACTGTTTAGGCAACGTGACTGCAGTAGAGTGCAGAGTAGCCGCCGCAGCAGGCATTGTGTCAGAAGCCTAATGGGTTGACCTTGGTAATCCTTATTTACCACCTCACCAACGCATGTAATGCAGGGCACACATAAGAAACACACAGAGATCGGCTTTAAGTTCATGGTGCACGACTATCTGCGTCTCAACAGCCAGATGGTTTTTGGATATGTTCTGGACCAATAGACTTCTGGGTACATCCAAAATTTATGAATGGTCCTGAGCTCCCTCGCCATTACCATCGAGGTGTTGTCCGGCCCAGGGAGCCAGCGTCATTTTGAGCGGACCATTCAGCCAAGCTGGAGGAGTCTTGCAGACAAACGCATCGGCTCTTCCAATGATATTGAGGATCGTCTTGACTTTCATCAGAGAATCTGGGCGTGGTTCTATGATGATGTCTGTGGCCCAATGGACAGAGGTCGACTGATGAGTTGCTGGTTACTTCAATATTCCTTCTTCCAAAAGAAATGGTCATCTTGATAAAAAATGTTTCGTAAAATGATAATTTTTGCTGCATTTTTTATTCTCTGTTCCAAAAGGTTCATTTGCGGCTTTTACGGTTAGGAGACTTTAAAAGACACTCAATTTAGTTCTTGGTTTCAGATAAAATCGTATTCCATTTTACGCAATTCTTCATTTAATTTTTCGTGTAAGGGCTTTGGGGGTCTTGGTGCTGTGAGATACGCTATAATCAGGTCCTTTGGAAACAGAAATGAGGTTCTAACAGTGGTTTCTCCGCACATTTTTTAACAGTGGCTGTGAAGTCAATTCTTATAATTTTTGGTCATGCTGCTGTGAAATACAGCTATACTACTGGTCCTATTTTACAAAATGTGGTTTCTAACAGACATTTGTTCTTCACAGTTGTCAACAGTGGCACAAATGGGTCATGCTTTTGAATTTTGGGGGGAATGTTTGCTGTGACATTACAGCTATGCTTACAGGTCCTATTTTAAAAAAAAAAAGTGGTTTCTAACAGGCATTTGTTTACTTCACTATTGTCAACAAGTGGATCCCGAACAGTCATAGGTCTTAGTCACGCATTCCTGCTTCCGCACCTCTGCTTCAGCACGACTGTTTTCGATGCTGCATCCAAGGGCTTTTTGCCGTGTTAATAGATGAGGGGGACACAACTCTGGCTCTCACCGCACCCACGTAACTCCGGCCTGTTAAGCTGAACCTGCGTGTTAATTGATGACGGAGGCCAGCCTGGCTCTCACCGCACCCACTGTTACTCGGCCTGCTAAGCTGAACCTGCGTGGATCCACGTTTACATCCTCACCGCCTTGATTCACTAATTTCCTTCAACCACTTGACAGTAGATGTCAGTATTTTCAGACAGGCCTCATAGACCTACTGAAACATCTGTTTGTTTTGCTTCACATTTCTACTTGTCAACGGCTGAACAATGTCAACAGTAGAATGGAAGCAGCTCAGTGGCAGCAGTATTGGAAAAAATATTTTTATATATAGTTTATTTTTATTACGAAATTTTCTGCTGAAGGGTCCTTATGGGCACCTGTGCGGATTTTTGGGTCAATTGCTGCGTTTCAGTATATGGATAGTCAAATTCCATTTCACTTAAAATTCTGGCTTCAAAGGATTTACCTTTTCTTTGGCACTTTTTAATCTGTGGGTCATGAAGTTTTGAGGTTAATGCTGTGGTACAGGGACTGGGATGATAGTCAATGTCAGCTCAACTAAAATGGTTGCTTCAATATACTGCCTTCTAGCACTTGTGGGTATCTGTGGGTCATGCCAGATTTAAGGGTCCTTGCTGTGATCCAGGACAGGGAATAGTCCCATGTCCAGTTCAACTAAAATGTTGGTTCAAAGACCTCCTTTTTCGGCACTTTTTCATTTGTGGGTCATGCAAAATTTAAGAAGGTCATGCTGCGGTCAGGACCGAGGGACACGTCAATGTCCCAGTTCAACTAAAATAATGCTTGAAATTACTCCTCTTTTTTTTTCATTCAGGCCAATTTTTAATCTGTGGGTCATGCAGTTTAAGGGTTCTTGCTCTGCGGTCCAGGTAGGGTATTGTCAATGTCCATTTTCAACTAAAATGGTGGTTTTCAAGTAATACTGCTTCTGTCACTTTTTAATTTGTGGGTCATGCAGCTTTAAGGGTCTGCTGTGGTACAGGACAGGGATAGGAATAGTGTGTTAATTTTTTTTTTTCTGCTGACTCTTGTTGCCTAATTGTCTTGCCTATCAAGATGTGCTACATAATCCATTTTACTGTTGTGGATCTTAATTCCTAGCTTCTCGCCCTGTTTGGGTTGTCAAGAATGAAGTGTGTCTCTCCATAGTAACTTTAATGGTCATCGGCGATTAACTATTATCGGATATCGGCATGATAATTGACGATATCGACTATCGATCCGATGACGATAGTTGACACATTCGCTCATAACTAGTTCTCTTCTTAGGGTCTATTGACCCCCCTTCATTTTCTTCTCGTACCATTTCTAGTAGGTTCTAGATTATTCCTATTACACTTCCCACCGCCCTTTCTTAGTCTTCTTACCCCCCTTCTCTTTTCTTTCCCCACTCACATCTTCTCCCCCCCTTTTTTTTCCCTCCGTTACCCTCACCCCCTTTTCTTGCACCTCCCTACCTCTTCTTGCACAAGAACATTGCTGCCACCTAGGGTCGCTCTTAACTTACTAACACTTATTCCTAAATTATATAACATCTAGGAAATATTTAGAGCTCCTCTCTCTTTCCTTTTAAAGAGTACTGCTGCCATCTAGTGGACATTATCTAGCATTTTCTTTCTCTTTCAGTCTCTTGCATTCAGTTAGCATCTAGGACGTATGTAGAAGATTGATAGCTTATTTCACCGTAGAATTCGACAAATTTATTTGTTGGCTTCCAGGCCTACGACATAGGCCTATGTTTCTCGACATCATGTCTTAAATTTAGAACCTGATATGCCCTTGGGTTAGCGACATCCACTCCACTTCTCTATAAGCTGTACTCTGTAACCACTCTATTTTCAGGTCTCTGGGTGTCACCTGCCTATCCTCCTCTCCATATACAACTTCAAGTCTGCGTTCTATTCCCATCCAATGGGTCCTTCTAAAAACAAAAATAGAGAGGTAAATCTCTGAGTCTGACAACTTTTTTTACTCAAGGTGATCCAAAGAAAGTTTTGGAGACGGACGGGGTAGTGACCAGACAGTCCTCAGCAAAGAGTGTACTTATAATAGACTCTATTTTTTCTGAGTCTTCATGTTCATGTTCTCAATCCTCATACTCAGAGCATTCTTTTGAACACAGTATAACATCTACTAAACCTCCTTCATCTTTAAAAAGAAGCAGCACCAAGTCTAATTCAGCAATCTCCACCATGGAAAACTTTGATGACTCCCCTTCTATACCTGCTCAGCACTCAACCAACAATAGCCCAGTTAAGCAAAAAGCTAAAATTTCAGACTTGTCCTTGGACTCTCATTCACCTTCTGCCACATCAAAGTCCGGCCCTGAACTCCTCCAACCCCAGACTCTTTTAAAAAATTCAGATCAAGTGTACCCCATCCTACTGAAAACATGATGCACCCCCACCGACTTCCTTACGGGGGTTCTTACGTCCTCAATTTTCCCAAATAGGTGCCAACATTGACGGGTGGGAACAGATCAACCAGTGGAAAAAAAAATGAAAAAAAATTTCGGCCATAAAAAATTTGGTCGTGCTCATAACAACGTAAAGAAACTGCCCAAAGGGACACGTCAAGGCTGCCACTTTCCCCCCTAAATTCGTGCCGATGGAACCATTTGCTGGAGTTTAGGACTAACCCACAATTTTTGGGACTCATTTAAAGGGGGCTTCTCCAAGTTTTGTCTTTAGCAGACGATGTCATGTATAGTCCAAACCCCCTTCTTCTATCGAAAAGTAATAAGGGCCCCGGAAACACTTTTCTAAGGTGTCCTATTGAAATTTGAATAACCCAAAACATCGTTTTTCTTGTTAATCATCCCCCGTTTAAAAAAGTAACCAAAAACCCTTGGGTTTTTAAAAAAGGGGTATGAACATGTTGATTATTTTTGGCAAAAAAAATATTTCATCCCCTTGCCCAAAAGCCTGGCTAATTATGAACCCTTTTAGTAGACCGGGAACTGAAATTAAACGCTTCCTGCCTTAATCTTTCGTTGATTCCCAGAATTAATGTAATTAAAATCCTTTATTGCCCAAATGTATTTTATGGCAGGCTACCCCCCTATTTAATCCCCTTTTTCCTTGAAAAATAGACTTAAAACGCCCATTCCTTGATTTTATTGGAATGGCCAGAGACCTAGGGTCAAAAAACAATTATTTTTGGGGCACAGAAGGGTGGTTTTAGTTTCCCTAATTTAGAAAAACTAAAAATTAGCTACCCCAGAGCAGGCAATATACCTATGGCATAAATCATTTCACCCCTGGTTTCCACCAAACCCTTTTTTTTTACGCCGTCCCCCTAGATTTTATTTTTAAAAAAACCCCCAGTTAACCCCCCCCTTTTCCCCCCCTTACCTCATTACGCCTTTTAAATTTTGGTCACTTTTTTGTTATACCTGGGGGTTTGGTTTCCAAAACGGAAAACGGGACTTTCCCCAAATTGTTCTTCACTTTTGGGAACCCCCAAACTTTCATTCATTATGCAGAAATTTTAAACGGGTTCAGAACCAACTAATCAAACAATCACGCACCATTGCATACATTTAGTAAAGGGGCCCTTCCCCACCCTTTTTTTTTTCTTTCAATTCACAAATTCGACATATAGTCCGGGGGATACAATGCCAAATCTCTGCAGTCCCATCAATTTTCCCATTTTATTACAAAAAAGGGGGATACATTAAAAGGTTTTCCTTTAATTAAATTAATCACCTCCGGAAAAACCCCGGTCAACCCCCAAACTATGATAAATGGAAAAAAACTATCTAGTACAATTTCCCCTTGACGTTGGATGCAATGTTGTTATGCCCTCCAAACTGCTAAATGCCAAAACCATAAGGAACTATGCACAAAATCCACTTGCGCTGGTTCCCCCCCCACCAGGATCGCCCACATTTTTTAAAAGCTCCTCCAATACCTCGGAAAGCTTGGACAAAAGGGTACAATGCGCATGCTTTGGGGGGCGCCCTAAAAAATTAAAACTGTGGGGGCAAAACTGCACCGTCGAGATTTTGGAGCCACTTTTCATTAAAACCCTCATTGCAGTTTTTAACAATTTGGGAAATCGACATACCTCCCCCCCCCTTCCCTCATTGTTTTCATGTTCTTTTTGGGCCCCTCGCCTGCGATTGGCAACTTGGGAAAGACCCAAAAAAAAACCACTGTGGTAGAAATTAAGAGGCGGTTTTAAAATAATTGTGCCCGTGGGTTGCGACCGGTGACCCCCTTTTAGTGCTTAAAAAACAAAAATTTTTGGGCAACTTTGGGTTCCCCCTAAAATTTTCACTCTAATTAACCCGAGCTACATACCCCCGTTTTTTCATTTTTCCCCCCAGGGAGTTTTTCTTTTTCCCCCCCTTTTTTTGCGGTCACTCTATGTTGTTGTCTTTTAGGTCTGACTGGGGTGCTATTTCGTTCACCCCATAGACAGACTAATTATTCCACTTTTTTTCTTTTTTGCTTTCATTTTAAAATTTGTGAAAACATTGATTTTGCATAGTCATGTATATTTTTTTGTGCCTTTATACATTTACTTTGTTGAAGTATGCTATCCCCATTTTTTTTTTTCTTTTTCCCAATAAAAATAAATTTCAAAGTAACAAAAAAATTTAAAAACTAAGTTAGCTGATCTTAAAGATAGAAGTAGAAAAAAAAACTCAAAATTTAGAGGGATTTTCCGACACGGTTCCTAACTCTGAACTTTAAAAATTTTATTTAAAACTGATCAAGGCACTACTCCCAACTTGCTACAAACATGAGCTGATTATTGACAGTGCCCACAGACTCCCCAGGCCTAATTCGTTACCGGACTCTGCTTCTAGTGACGTCTTATCTTGAATCCATTTTTATCATACCAAAGACCGCATCCTTCAAGCTACAAGACAACTTAATCAACTTCCAAGCCCATATTCTTCAGTCAAAATCTTTGCTGACTTATCACAGTTCACTCTGTCTGCAAGAAGAAAACTTGCTCCAATTACCTCAACTCTTCGAGAACATAATATACAATACCGCTGGGTATTTTCCCCAAAAAAGCCATAACCAAAAGTGGAGGAACCCCTGTCCCTTTTTTTTTCCAATGGGGTTAAAAAGGTCGCTTCTCAAATGGAACTTGTCGCCTGCAGACGATCCATCTTTGTCTACTGCCCCGTCCGTCTCCGTCTCCAAGATACCCAGGGAGTGGTCCACCGTTGTCAAATGAGCTTAAAAATTGTTTATATACATATCAAAGTCCCACCAAGGGCAAAGGTATTTCTGTTCGATTGAGATTTTTGATCTCAATGGTCTCTTTTTGCAAATTCTACACCCCCGGAGTTTGCAGAATTCTCAACTGCCTACTTCTGATTATTATTACTATTTTTTATGTTTGTTATTATTGCTCCTTCAATTTTCCCACTTTCCCTGGTCACATCGGCGTCACTGAAGCACATTTCCTGATCTCATACTTGATGTCTCTCACAGGTTCAGCTGTACTGTCATTATCTCATGGTGTTAAAGATTATCTCATTGAATATTAGGGGACTGAATAGTCCCTTTAAACGTTCATCGGTTTGGAGAGAAGCAATCAATCTTCGGACCGATGTCCTTTGTATCTAGGAAACACACCTTATTCCTTGCGATACTCACAGACTCAACTATAAACATTATCCTCATTTTGTATTTTCTTGCATGGACAAGAAAAGTGCAGGCGTTGCTATAGCAATCAAAGGTACAATTGCTTTCAGTCTACTTCACCAAATAATTGACCCAGGTGGGAAATTTATAATTTTGGTTTGTGAAATTAACAACGTGAAATATACCACAGTAAACCTTTATGCCCCTAATTCCTGATAAATCAGATTTATAAAAAAAAACCCTTTTGAAGTAAAAAAAAACCCCCAAGGGATGTATTTTTTGCAGAGATTTTAATATGGTCTCAGACCCCATTGTTGATTCCTCTTCACGACATTCATTTACGCATAAGGGCCTTCACCATTGGTTATCCCAATCATCCTTATATAATGTATGGAGGTGTCTTCATGCATCAGAAAAAGATTTTTCCACTATCCCCAAGACCCACTCTATCTAAAAAAGATTTTTGGTAGAAAATGGTCCTACAAAATAAAAGAAATGTGCATTTGGATAAAAGTGGTCGGATCAAGCTCCCCCATTTGTCAAATAAGGGCAGAATTCACTGGCCCTGTCCCTTCTCATGGAAAAACAATATTAAATTCTATTGACCATCCATAAAAGGAAAATTTAAAACATTTTCAAACTCCCTCAAACCAACATTCAAGCACTGACCCCCTTTGCCCCCTTTTGGAAAGCTCACAAAGCATTATTAGAGGCATCTTAAACAGTTATCTTTCCCAAAAATCAAGAAAAAAGACTAAAATGTGGAAGCTAATTTAAAACCTTATCTTTTTTAGAAACTAAACAAAAACAAAAACCCACCCCAAAACCCAAAATCTTGAACTTTTCAAGCCAGACAAAACCATTTAAAAACATCTTTTTGCAAAAATTTTGATAACCCAAATAAAAATGTAAAAATAAAACTTGGGGGGAATGA
>JAODAL010062979.1:0-19466 GCA_025379985.1 Phyllomedusa bahiana
GTAAATTTAATTTCTTTGCTTGTGAATTAGGCTACGGGAAAAATTTATATATTTTGGGGGTAAAATAGGGTTTCTTGGAGTCCCCAAAATGAAAAAAAAGTTTAATTTAAACCCTGGATGTAAAATTGCCCCAAAGAATTGAGCAGCCAAAAATAAAGGGGTTTTTTGTATTGTAAAAACCTGTTTCTTTAAATAAAACAACAGAACGGGTTTTAAATCCCCCTTGGGATATTCAATGTGCTGGGGCAATGGATTTTAAATGTATAGCACTGCAGTGGAGCACACTGGATTTCAAATTCAATACCCAAAAAAAATCAGAAATGCGTTAAAAAGCATCTCTGGACAGTGAGAAACCCCAAAAAAAATGCTGAAAAAAACATTTCTTTAGTAAGATATCACCGCGCAGCACCTTCCCTAAGTAAGTGAGAGCGGTAGACCCCCACGTCGCCCCCCCGGATTTTATATGTGGGGTGAGTCAAGAACCCCCCGGGGTCTCTGATTGGGCTGATTCTGCACATGTCTGCAGGCAGCCCTTCTTCCCCCCAGAGTTCTTTTTGCCCCATTAAAACCATGTGCTCCAAGCCTTTTACAATAAAAGCACATTTCTTCACCCGAAGTACCCCAAACTTCGACTCGTTCAGAACCGAAGTTTTCCTGAAAATTTTAAAAGAAATCCCCTTTTGTTAAATCAAATTTGCCCATCCTATTTTAAAAACCAGATATGTTAAAAAAAAATTTTAGCGTAAAATCGAAAAAAAAATGGGTTCTCCCCAAAATCCCTATAAACAGTATTTTTAAAATGTTAAAAACCGAGTAATTTTTTTAGCGAAAAATATGTTAAGAAAAGGGTTTTTTGCCAAAATCTGTAAAAAAAAAGTATTTTTAGTAAAAAAAATAGAATTCCCAAAAATCGTAGCGACCAAAACTGATAATTTTATTACGAACTTTCAAACAAAGGACACATCGGAACTGTATGCAAATTTTATAAATATAAACCTTTTTTTAACACCCCCTTTAGGTGGGAAATTAGGTCTCCGGTGGTTTTAAAGCAAAAAAACCTGCAAAAAGCGGGAAAAACCGCGCCAAAAGACGTCCGGGCTTCCCATAGATCCTTAGTAAATTTTGCCCAATCTGGGTTTTTTAGAAAAAATTTGCAAAAGAAGCGTAAAAAAAAATGAACGAAAAAAACTCCTTTAAAGATACCTATACCTTCAACAAACCTCAAAGTAACAGGGGAATAAAAAACAAAACCCTTTTTCAAAAAAGCTTCTTTGGGGAAACCAAACCATTTAACCTGTATTTCATTTTTTAAAAGAGTGCTGGCCTTTAAGATCAGCCTCTGAGTCGGGTCAAGGTTGGGCACGATGACAGCTTGATGCGATGAAAGTTGTTAAGTTCCTGAGCTGGAAGAGTCCACAGTGCAGGGGGAGTCAGTAACGTCTACATCATGTGTCTCACTCGGCAGCAGTTACGATGCCTGTGTGCTATGGAAGAGGAGGCAGAAGCAACAGGTAAACTTCACACTGTTTCTCAGCGATAAGGCTCTGGTTGTCCATGCCATCAGTAAAAAAACGTCTGATAACTCACCATTAGGCTGTATTGCGTAAAACGTCCCACTTGTCTTACACTGAGCCTTTCATTTTGTCTCTTGCTCATTTTTTTTGTTTACTGGTCGTTCTTTGCTCTCAACAGATAAAACTCGCAAAGCCAGGACAGCAAAAATTTACCAACAGGAGTCTTATGGACAAGTGCAAGAGAACGTCTCTTAGTCTCGGTTTTTTGTGCTAGTTTTTCAGTGTTGGAAAACCCAACCCAGGAGACCAAGTCCCCCCTATAGTGGGTGTTTATAAGAAGGTGTTTACTTATCAAATTGCCATACAAGTGTGCATCATCGTGTCCTGATTCTGTAACGTTCGTAATCTTAATAATATATCGATATTCAAATGTATGTTTGGTCAGCATATTCGATTTTTATTGACGCAATTCATATTGTTTTTACATTAAACATGTAAGTTTATTTTTAACGATTTTGGCGCTAATAAAGCCTTATCTCACTCGCTTATCTAAATCGCTATATAAATACGTTTTTATAAAGGTTTTTCGGGCTCACACAGAATCATGTTTTTTTTTTTTTTGTACGTAGAACGTGCCGTTTTCGGCTCGCTGTTTATAAAATCATTTTCTGTAGGACTGTTATTTCTGGCGCTAGATAAAGTTATCTCGTCTTCATGACGCTAAACAAATAAGTTTGTTGTTCAGGATTTTAGCTCCTCTAAAGTATCTTCCGTTTGGAGCTAAAAATATCGTTTTTTAAACGGGTTTTTGGCGCTAAAAATACTTTTTTTTACAGATTTTGTTACATAAAATATGTTTTGTACGGATTTTGGCGCTATATCGTTGCTCGTAAGACGCCTTAAGTCGCTAAAAAATTCGCCTTTTTGCGCTAGAATCTCGTGTTATTACGGATTTCTGCCGCCTAAAAATCACTTTATTTTTTCGGATTTATCGGTCTCTTCTATAGTTACTCTTGCCTTTTTGTGCTAAAAATGTTATTTTTATGTGTTTTGCTTGCTAAAATACATACGTTTTTCTTTAATGGGTTTTGGCGGTAAATTAATTTTTTTACGGATTTTTAGCGCCTAATGGTATTAATGTTTTCGCGATTTTGGCATGATAGAGTCGTTTTTTTACGGGATTTTGGTGGCATAAAGTCTGTTTTTTATGGTTTTTGCGTGCTAGAATCCATAAAAACAGATTTTTTTTGATGCAAAAGCGAAATAAGTGTGTCGCAGCGCTCAAAAATCCGTAAAAACGTGCTATTTTTAGCGGTCAAATATCCGCTTAATAATAAAAGAAACGTTATTTTCAGCGACCATATCCTTAAAATCCGTATTTTAGGGCGGCGCCAGAATCCGCTATAAAAACTACGTATCGTTATGTTCGTGCGTACGTTAGAGAACGCAAGAATACCTTTTAGTAAGTGCATATAGAAAATCTCGTAAATAATATGGATTTTTGCACCAAAATCCGTTAAACATTTACTTTAGGCCAAAATCGTACAAATGACTACATGATACATATAAATGCATTAATGTGCTTTCCATCCCCTTTTGTAGGGCGGAGTTACATCCTATGGCTTAATTTTATGGACATACATTGAAATCCTGAAGACAAGCAAAAAACGCGGATAAAAAACGGCCAAAAATCAAATCGCAGCAATTAAACAGCCTGTTTATTCAGCTGCTTTTAACAGGCAGGGACAGAAAACTAGTTTTTGTATTTGGCTTTCAGGTAGTTTTTTGTCCACTGCAGTTGTTAGACATAGCCTCTAGTTTGCTGTGCCTGCTCTACCTGTATGTAGTGAGAGACTCAGCATCCCCCTGCACTGTTGGTAATCTCTCTACAGACTGATAAGGATATCACTGTGGTTACAAAGTGAAAGTAAAACCGGTTTCTCTGTAAAACTGAGGTAAATCCTCTGGATTTGCTATCTGACATGTATTTGAGAAAAGTCTTATTAAGTTCATATTCTATCAATTATGAGGTGTTTGTGTGGGGTGATTAGGTACCCTTTAACTGTTGAATATTTTATTTTTTTTTTTTGAACCTTTTTATCTTGTGCGAGTTTATAAGTGTATATTATTATTATTATTATTATTATTATTATTATTATTATTATTATTATTATACTCTTTCTTTCAGATTCACATACTAACCAATGGTTCTTTACTTAGGGTATGTTCACACAACGTTTTTAAGATCCGCTTTTGGATCCGTTTTTCGGATGCAATATGGATCCAAAAAACGTATCTAAGAATGTGGTTTCAATGTAAAACACGCATTGCCGTTCAGACGTGTGATCGCCAATGCGTGTTTAATTGCGTCATTGCGATGCGCTTTTCGGATCCGTTTTAAGAATTGACATGTCAATTCTACTTGTGTTTTATGCAAGTGAAATCCCCCTAGGAAACAATGGAGTGCGCTATTGGAGTCCGAAAAACGCATCCAAAAGCGCAACATACTTTTGGGTACGTTTTGGAAGCAGTTTTTATACGAAAAGCGCATCCGAAAAACACATTGGATTTTTTAAATGTCTGTGTTGAATGTCTGTGCTGAATGTCTGCTAATAATAATAATAATAATAATAATAATAATAATACATTATTAATTAATGAATTATTATAATTATTTTATACTATATTATTATATTATATATTATATTATATTATAATATATAATATTATTTTATATTGTATTAATTAATTATTAACTGTTAAGTATTTATCAATAATTACTAATTTATTATTAATAATTATCCATTAATAATCAGTAAATCGTTAATTATTGTTAATAATAATAAATAATTATTAATAAATAATAATACTTATTAATTACTAATTAGTAATTAATATTATTCACTAACAATTATTTATAACTAATTATTAATCATTCATAATTATTAATATTTCAATATTTATAATTATTAATGATTATTGATAATTATTGATAATTATTACTTATTAATAAGTATTAAATATTAATAATTAATTATTTTGTTATTATTATTTAATTATTGATTGATATTTTTATTATTAATTGGTAATTAATAAAAAGTTATACCTATTAAATAATTATTATTAATTGTTAATAATTAGTTATTACTTAATTTGTAATTCATATATAATGATTATTATTATTAATAATAATAATAATAATAATAATAATAATAATAATAATAATAATTTTTTGTGGGTGGGTTTGGGAACCTATGGTTTAATTTTAAAATAAAATTGTGGTGATAGGTTTATTTCAAAATGCGTGCAAATCGCATCCAGAAAAGCATCTGCAGTTGCAGTTTCTCTTCTGGTAAAAAACAGATCCAAAACATCATGTGAACATACCCTTAGGGGCCGTTTACACGGCAATGGACAAATAACGGTCGGTTTATGTGCATGTAGAATGTTTTTCGGGCAGCCGGCAGTTTGAAAAACCGCCAGGCGGAAAATCCGTGCAATGGGGACTGCTGCACAGGTTTTCTATAGAGGCCCGTTGTGTTAGTTTGCGACCGGTTTTTCAGATGGTTTGAAAAACCGTCCGCAAACCCGTGCGGTGGGGACATGGCCTTAGACAGCTTTTCTCCATAAAAGCAAACATCATTTTAATGATATGAGTTGGAGGTTCTTATTCCTTAAAATGTTAAAACAGTACATTTCATTTGTTTGCAGCTGGATTTGTTATAGCACAGCGGTTGAAGGCATATGCAGGAAGCATATAAATAAATAAAAACATCTGCCAACAAATAATGAATGGTAAATTCTAATATTTAATTGACAAGCTTAGTACCTTCTATCACCCTTTCTGGGTTATTTTTCTCACCATAACCTTTAGGTTTGCTTCAGGAAAGTTCTGGTCCATTTGATTTTATGCTTCACTGCAGGAGTGGGAGATATAATGTGCTTGATATTATCTTTTCATAATGTTAGATTGTATCTTATGTAATGCTTCTGTATAACATTTTATCTGAATTTAATGTGATCCCACTCAACCCTTGTTCCTCTGTGTTTTTCCTTAAAAACTATTGGTATGAAGGAGCACATCTAACCTGGCTGATAGATGATGATTTGTTTTCAAGTATCTGAATATTGTACTTAACTATACTGTCTACTGTCTTTTCTTATTTCTAGAGTAAGAAACTGCATTGAAATAGTGAACAGGGAGGTTCTCTACATGGAGACTCTTTGACATGTCTGGACCCCATTTATTCAAATTCTCAAGCTCCTTATGTACCATCTTGTATGTCCTATTCACCATCTGATAAGTCATTTGATGTGTTAGATTGTTGGAAGCAGGGCCTGATGGGTAATTAAAAGCAGACCTGGCGCAAACTCCTCCAACCCACTTATAATATTGCTCCCCCCAAGCATATATAATAGAAAAAATAGCAGTATGCCGAATGTATTGCTATTATGTATTTGGTTTACTTGGTCATAATTTTTATGTCTTAGATATGTTAACATCCCCATGTTTTTTACTGGCTTGAACAGATGAATGTTAGCATGTCAGGTAAGAAACAACATCAGAGAACAAATACCCTGCAACCACTGCTGGAAGAACACAAGCTAGTGCTGACAGCATGTTAGTCTGAGGAATGTTTTCCTGGCATTCTCTGGGCACATTGATCAATGTGGAAGGCCCTTTCAACCAATGTTGGAACTTTTCTATCTTTGCAGTTCATGTACACCCATATATGATTATTTTCCCTGAGTCATATGGGATCTTCCAGCAAGATAATATGACATATCACACGGCTAGAAATGTCTGACATTGGCTGTAAGAGCATCACCATGATTCCAAGTACTACCTTGACCTTTCCCAGACTTAAAGGGGTTGTCTCGCTACAATGATTGGGTTTTAATTTAAAGATCTTTAAAAAACAAGCAGCTTTGCAATAATTTTTCATTACAAATGCCCTTTACTGATTTTGAGCTAGCCCTGTTAGTATTACTAATCAGCTCCTCAAATCTCTATAGAAAGCCTGTTGATCCTTATTTTACGGGCTGTCAGGTCTGTATGACTCATCACCTTTGAAGACAGGTCAGAGCAGAGAGCCCCCCCGCACAGAATGCTTTTGGGGGGTGGTGGAGTCTGGGGTCTGTGTCCATGCAGCCTGGATTAACCCTGTGTGTCCCTGCTTCCTCCTGCTCTCTACACAGATAGATGTGACAGCAGTGACCCTTGTCTGTTACTATAATCATGATATGTCTTTGGAACTGTGACTATACTAATACTATAGAGATCAGGCTGTGAATATTTTTGTTCCCAGTATTAGTGAGGGCATCCTGAGTATAGTAACACTGCCCTTGTTGTTTCTGGAGATGTTGAGACTTGTAAGCTAAGCAGGTGATATAGGAACACATGCATCCCCTCTGCTCTATTAGCACACCACTTCACCTTCCTCTCTACACTCATAGATTTAGCCCCCTCCTGGGAACAGACCTAAGGCAGGCACACACAGGGTGAACTCTGAGAGCAAACCCCCTCCCCCCCCCCCTGTATAGAAGTTACGACTGCCTGTGTGCTGAAAGGGAGGGGGAAGAGGGAGCAGAAGAGACAGACCAAGAAGCACGCCCCTCAGTTCAACTTACCAGGGACACTGACAGGCTGAAAGCTCGTAATGAGACAACTCCTTTAAACCCAATTGAGCATCTGTGGTACCACTTCGATCATCATTCTCGCTGTATGGATCCTTCCCATGCACCCTCCAACAGCCGTGGGATGCAGTCAGCATGGCTCTGGATACCCATGAAAACCTACTAGGTACTTACTTAGTCACTCCCAGCCTGTCTAATTGCTGTCTATGCAGTACACGCCAGTCACTCTGGATATTAGCTAGTGGTTGTTATATGACTGTGTTTATATTATGATAGTGCCACTCAGTGTGCCTTTGACTGCAATAGTGCCACACATTAAGACCCAAATTATAATAATGCCACACACTGTGCCCCTGAATATTATGACTAGAGATGGGCGAATTTCTCATAAATTTGATTCGGTCACTTCGTCGAATTTCCAGACAAAACTAATTCGGTCCGAATTACTTTGGGACGAATCACGTTAAAAAACAGCTATTTCCAGGCTGCACAGAGCTGCAGGGTGCTGTTGAACGTTGTGCCATGCTTAAATATGCAGAGGGAGCTTGGTTTGTTCTTCATACAATGTTGTGTTTTAGTATGACACGCACATGACTGCCACCGCTCTTAGAATTGCTTCACTATAAAAATCCCTGGGCACTTAAGAGGCCAAAACTGACCAAAAAACTGAAGCGGGACTGTAGCCTGATAAAGTCATGGCAGCGAAAGCTGGAAAAAAACAAGCTGAGAGCTCAGGTGGCAACATTAGTGGCAGAGTGTGGAGGTGACGGCGGAAGCCACAGCAGCATGAGGTCAGACAGTGGCACAATGACATTCTGGAGGTGGCAAAAACAGGAATAGGCCACAAGAGTGGCACAATGACACAGTGTTTGGGGGTCACGGCAGCAGCCACAGCAGCACAAAGAGGTCAGACAGTGGCACAATGAAAAGAGTGTGGAGGGCAAAGGCAGCAGCCACAGCAGCAGCATGAGGTCAGACAGTGGCACAATGACATTCTGGAGGTGGCAAAAACAGGAGTAGACCACAGAGTGGCACAATGACACAGTATGGAGGTTACTGCAGCAGCAACAGATGCACCATGAGGTCAGACAGAGGCACAATGACATTCAGGATATGTCAAAAGCTGGAGAAGGCCACAGAGGTGCACAATGACACAGTGTGGAGGTCACGGCAGCAGCAGCATAAGGTCAGACAGTGGCACAATGACATTCTGGAGGTGGCAAAAACAGGAGTAGGCCACAGAGTGGCACAATGACACAGTGTGGAGGTCATGGCACCAGAAACAGCAGCATGAGGTCATAGAGTGGCACAATGACAAGCGGGGGGTTGACAGAAAAGCAGCAGCATGAGGTCAGAAGTGCACAATACGAGTGTGGAGGGGGGGGAAATCCCACCCCTGGAAAAGATGGGGGTACTGATGGAGAAACGGGCAGCAATTTTGCACAGGGGGGTGGTGGCTCAAAAAGGACTGAAGCGGGTAGTTTAACCCAAACCTTTTTCCACAGTATGGGTGAGGCGTCAGGGCGATGTAGTCTGCCCCCCCTAAGGCATTGGGGGTGGAAATCCTGGCCGATCCCCGCCTGATTCCCTTTTGAAAAAGGGTCATCTTTCCACTTTTCCCAGGGACAACGGTCCCTTTGGGGTCGAGGGCCCCCGGCACTGAAACAGCTCTGATGCCACCCACGGCCCGGGGGCAGGACACTTTCCCACTGCAACCGGCAATTTGCCCACACATCCAGTTTGGCTGCCTTTTCCAGTGGATTTTCTAACGGGGTGGCAGAGTGCGTCCAAGTGGGCCCCCACCTTTTGGTTCAGGGTCGCTCCGGCCTGCTTGCTGGCGACTGCCCCCCTCACAGGCGGGTGAAGGGAAGCGCTCATTGACCCCAGACATGGGTTTGCTAAAGGGACTGGTACTGCTCCACCCCCCCCCCCCCACCTTCCCCCACAGCCCACAGTAATACGTGAGCGCTGAAGAACCCCCCTTCAACCTGCAGGGAGGGACATGCCGCAAAAGGGCAGCGCCAACTACTACGGGGGATTTCCCTATAATTTTAGTTTTTTTCCTCCCTCTCACACTGGGGAAAAAGGTCCTTTTTGGGCCGGAGCGGGGGGTCCCAAAAGAAATCACCCCTGCCGGGTGGTGACTATTCGCTGTCACTAGCCAGGCAAAACACATGCGTTGGGCCCTACACAATACCCAGGGGCCCCCCCCCATCTCCACTGTAAATGCCACTGCTTTCGGGCATTGCCCCGTCTTCCTCATCCCACACCTCCTCCAGCTGCTCCGCTCCTCCTCCTGCACCTCTAGAAAAATCCCTCACTTCACCAGACAAAGCCCTTCTGCTCCAATGTCCTCCTCCTCCCCATTTTATCCCCACCGGACTCGTGGCCATGAGATGTAAATCGCCACGCTCCATTTTCCCCCCCAGACAGATTTTTCAGCATCTTTTCCCGACTAACATGGAAAGACGTTATTTACCCTATCCGGCACTGACATAAACGTCGCCTCCTCGAATGGCCCAAAAACGCAGGGTCACCATAAATCCCGGCTGACAACCAAGTTACACGGATACTCTTTTCCCCCCTGGGTCATCAAAAAAAGTTAATGGGCCTTTTTTTCTGTTCATACATCGGTCCAACAAGCAGGGTGGAATTCCAACGTGGAAACATCGCAATCAGAGTGTGTTGGGAGGCCATTTTTGCCCTACACCGAGGAGGTGTTTTTGGCTTTGTAGGAATGGGGTGAAGTGCATGCACAGTTTTCCTGGCCATTTTAGAATCTTCTGAGATCGGTGGAAGACTTTAGGAACCATTCACAACCAAACGAACACAGGCCATGCAGGGCCAGAAACATCCCTCCTTGGCAGCACGGACACCATTTACTCCCATTGTCCGTCACCATGGGTTTTCCCATTTGCAGTTTGGGCAGAGAAAAACCCCACATCGATTCTTTCTGCATGACGCACAGTTCCTCCCTGTGTGACTCATTTGCCAGCAAGCCAGCGTGGAATGGGGGGAAAACCCCCTGTGCCCTACACAGTGTATATGGAGCATACTTTTGGGGCCCGAGATGGTGGTGTGGGGAGGAAAAGAGGCAGACATTGGGGAGTGCCGCAGTTTGACACGGGAGGAGAAACGGCGTCCCCCAAGTTGTTGGTGGCCTGGGGAGGAAGCACATTCACCCCGTGGGCAGAAAGGACATTACGGGGCCCTGACCGATTCAGCTCCAGACGTCCGCGCGCTGTGCAACTTGGAACAAACCGAAAACCAAAGGACGGCCCAAACCCTTTTCTGTTCTACATTTTTTATAAATTTCCTGTCTCCCTTTTTGGAAAAGAAATTAGGGTTTGGGAAACCTCCATATCAGCTCGGCACAAGCCTTTTTTCTCTAACGTGCAGAGCCACCAATGGAAAGGGAGGGACTGCATCCCAACAACTTGGAACAGGAGCCCGTCACTTCTGCCCCTTAGGAGGTTGGACCAAAAAGTTGTCTCTTTGCAATCCCCCGCTGAACGACTGCGGTGCCATGAGTAGCAAGCAAGAGCATCTGGACCGGGATAAAATTCAAAGAGAAACAGCTCCCTTCGCAGAGGTGGTCAGCCTTGACGGCTGCAATGGCATGCGTGCCACTGGGCGCTGCTGCTGCTTTTTGCTGCGGCGCAGGATGGACCACCACATCTGAGCCACTTTCTCCCAGGCCACCGGATGGTGACGCTGCATGGTTAAACGCACGCCGTAGTGACAATGTTACTCCCTGACCACGGCTTCACTTCTGCCACAGGTTCTACATATACCCATATTGGGTCCTCCGCCGTCTTGCAAAGAACTGCCAAAACCACCGAGTACTGATTTACTGCCGCCCTGCTGCCTGCGCTGAACCCCTGTCCCGCTACTTTCTTGGGACCTGCGAAGCGGTTTTTTTACCCCGTAGCCGCTTGGCTCCCACCTCACACTGCTGCTACCCTGCGAATCACGCCACACAACCCACTTGCTGGCTGCGCCGCTGCCATGACGCCAAGCTGAAGCCCTCTTCTCCTGACGATGATGAAGCGTTTTGCCTCACCCGGCCCCCAAGTGCGGTGGGCTACATCATAAACTATTTTTGTTTCATCGCACTGCTGTCCTCATCCCCGGGTCTTGGTATGCAGAGGCTGACTCCTCACAACATGACCCCCCAAATGCCACTCTCAACATCTATACTTTGCCCCTGCTGCATGAAGCAGGGATATTGGCCCATTTCTTCGCTGCCAAGTAGCTGCTGACTGCCCTCCTCAAATTGTTCATCCCTCGCAAATATAGTGGCGCTGAGCCCAGACCACATAGAGATCTCTGGCTGAGGGAACCGGATGGGACAGGGGCGGTTAAGGACAGGAGGGCCGCTGACCCACCCCCGGCCATGCCATCTACGGGTTGTGTCTTACGTTTCCCCCCGACTCGTGGCTGGGGTTGTCAGATGTCATCTGGGAGGAAGTGGATGACCTAGTCAACCAATCAAGAATCATTGGGTTGCTGACCAACACACGGCCGCTCGATGACATCAACAGATGACATCCTGCTGCGATGTCCCCTTGCTGTGCTGTGACCTGGGCCTGGAATGTTTGTGCCTCTGCCACTCGCAGGTGAAGAGCCTGCCACCTCTCTGTTTTTCTACTTTTTTTTCTAAATGTACAGACACTGTTGGATGAA
This sequence comes from Phyllomedusa bahiana, assembly GCA_025379985.1. Classification (NCBI taxonomy): domain Eukaryota; kingdom Metazoa; phylum Chordata; class Amphibia; order Anura; family Hylidae; genus Phyllomedusa; species Phyllomedusa bahiana. The sequence goes on from JAODAL010062979.1 coordinate 11,838, forward strand.
GAATATCTGCATATGATAAATACACACCCTGTATTTGACTCCAAATGAACCCAGTAACAAGCTTGGGTAACCCTTGGATATAAATTTGCGCTCCACAAATGGCCAGGAAAAAATTTACTTGTATGTGTCGTTTAAAAACACTGTGTTTTTTTACTGAATGTAAAGCACAAACAGGCTAATTAACCTTCGGATATGAATTAGCTACAGCAAAATGTCTTTTTTTGGCGATGAAAAGACGGTTTCTTTAGTCACCACAACACAGAACAACGCTTAATTAACCCCTGGATGGAAATTGTGCAAAAGAAGAGCAACCAAAAACTACCAGCTTTGTAGCGTGTTACTAGGCGTGTATTTTACGGTAAAACACAAAGAAAAATTTGAAATTTAAACCCTTCGGTTAAATTATGCTACAGGCAACATTTTTTTTTTTGGGCGATAAAAACACGGGTTTTTTTAGTCACCACAACAGCAAACAACGCTTAATTACCCCCGGGTTTAATTTTTGCGCAAAAGAAATGACAACCAAATACAATTACTTTGTACGTGTTACAAGCGTGTTTTTTTACGCAGAAACAAAAAAACTTGTAATTAACCTTGGGTTTTGGAAATGAAAAAGGCAAAATGTTTTTTTTTGCGATGAAAAAGACTTTTTCTTTTAGTCACCACAACAGCAAACAACGCTTAAATTTTAACAAAAAGAAAAAAGGGTAAACCTCATCAAGGAATTCCAATAGCATGAGTTCAACCAACAAACCCTTCCACGCACGGTCTACGGAAAAGGACATCCGCTGTAGACGTCCAAATGCAATAAGTGATAAACAAACTTGTTCGGCACTTGCCCAGATATAAACCAAATATGAAACCAAAAAAGGAAAAAAACGCACTTTTTTGAGTGGGTAAAAACAAATTAAAAATGCATAGCTACAAAATTTACGCGTTTTTGACCACTATCAGGGGCCCTTAAAACGTAACATACAAAGAGCTATGAACAAACCCTTAAAAACCCCCCCCAGATCACAAAAAAACAAAATACACCCGAAATTTTAAACCCTTTAAATATCCAACATATCAAACTTTTTAAAAAATTTTTACAATACAAAATAACATATCTATCTAAATAAATTTTAAAAAAAACAAATATAATGAAACATTTAAAAAAAAATAATAGACAAAACTAATATAAATAAAAATCCATCTAAATTCAATCCCGCGATAGGGAGTTCAGATGAGATCCAAAATCCTCACGATTGGTAAGGGATCTTCTCCAGTAACCCCCACCCCCTACCCCCGTGCAGGTCTATTGACCCTCTCTAGGGCTATGACTCTAAAAAAATCCAAATTACATTGGTGTACCTCTTTAAAATGCCTAGAAGCTCCAGAGAGATTTTTTACATCGGGATGTTTAATATTATGCACATGTTCCCTGATTCTGATGTGTAAAGATCTCGTAGTGCAACCACTGGATTACAACACAAACGCACCAACCTCCTCCCAGAGACCAGAACTTTGTTTCTCCATTGATAACATTGACCAGAGAAATAGAGCACAACAGATATTTGGCCAAGGAGGGCGTGGGTGCGAGACAGGAGAATCTGGATCTCAAACAGCACTTTTTTTTAATTGGGGGAGTTTTCCAAGCAATTAAAACTCTGGGGGGACTACCCCCTTACAGACATACCTGGAAAAGAATATGATCCCCAGTGGTCTTAGACTCAACAAATTTCCTACATTCTCCTGTGAACAGACTTTCATTGATCGCTGGAATGACACCCTAAGTTGTTGCTCTCTGAAACTTATGCACCTTATAATTGAATATGAACAGAAGGGTTTGTCTGAATTCGAGGTTTAAATTTTCAGAAATAAATCACCATTGCACCTTTTAAGGATGATCCCCCTTTTTTACCAGATGAATACAAAATTAAAACTAATTTGGCCAAATTTGAGGACAAGATCACCTCATTTAAACAACGAATTTTGATCGGGGTCGTCTTGAATATGCCCAGGGGAAGGTGTATAAAGGCAAAAGGAAAAAATTGAACAAGGACTTACCAAAATCCCAAAAGGAAACATAAATACAAAAGACGTAACAGAAGGTTTTCGTTTTTTCCTTTTTATGGTGACAGTACGGGGACCAACGATAGTCTGATTCAGAGGACTTACCAATTTCACGTGATGATTGGGAATGGTGATATGTCCCAATCACCGGGTTCCCAAAAAAAGGGGTGGGGTACGGGGAAAACCCCCCCACCAAACCTCCGGGGGCGGGGAAGAGATAAAGTCCCCCCCCTAGCAGGGGACCAGAGAACACCACCTGAGACACCCCGATGAACTGGTTAATGGGTTAAAATTTTACTGTTTTGTACAGTGTTAAATTTATCTGCATGTTACTTAGCAAAAGATCAAGTTAATGTTTTGAGTAAAAAAATTAAAAACAAATTTTTCCTTCAGAGTTTTTTAAACTTTTTTTTCAATAAAATTTAAAAGGAGGGTAAAACCGTTTCTTTAGATTACCCCAACGGTTAAAAAAACCCCTTTTTTTCAAGGATACCCAGACCCATTTTTTGAGGGGGAAAGGGAGTCGTATCTCAGGATTTTTTTCCCCTGGGGGCTTGAATTTTGCAAAACAAGGTAAAATTCTTATTTTAGAACCTTAAAGATGATTTGTCCATTTAAAACCAATTTTGGGGGTTGGAAGATGTAAATTTTTGCAATTATCAAAAATACGGTTTTTTAAACCCTAAACCCTCCAGACCAAAAGGGGATTTTTTCATTCCCCTGGTGGAATTGGAACTAAGGGGTTTTTGAAACTAAATAAACCCCAAAGACAAAAAAAACCCTCACTAACAAGGAGAAAGACCCTTTTAAAGGTTTTTGGGACAATCCGTTTTGGGGATAAGGGAATTTTGGGGGTTTGGGTCCGGGATATTGACCTTTTTCCCTGAAATCAAAAATATTTTGGAAATTATAACGGGGGTAAAAAGGAAGTTTTTCCCTGAAAATCCTAAAAAGGGTTTTTTTCCCAGGCAATTGATAGTTTCGGGAGAGGGCTTGCATTGGGATTTTACTTGAAACAAAAAGAAAGTATGTTGATTAGAGTCCCTAAAACACCCATCTTTCATGCTTTTCCGAAGGCACACAAAGGAGTTTTTCCACCGCCCCTGCGCCCCATTATCTCCGGTATCGGGTCCATCTTTGAACACCTCAGCAATTGGTTAGACCGCCATCTCCAACCCCTGGTTTTTCGTTCACTCTGTCATCTCAAGGATTCCGGGACGCTTGGGACATTTTTAGACAAATTTTCCGGGAAACCTTTTTTATGTGGGTTTTTTTCCTGTGTATATCTCACTGTACACTCAATACCACAATCTTTGGCCGTTCAGGCATTACTTGTCAACTCAACAAATATACCAAGTAGAAGAGGGTCTGAAAAAATTTTATTTTTAATGGTCACCGAATTTTTTTAAACACAACTATTTCCATTTAACAAGATTTTTTTCTCCAAATCCGGGGATCCCCATGGGCTCTTGCTTCCCCCCATCATTGGCCAACATCTTTGTGTCATGGGGGGGGGAAAAGACATTTTTTGGGAATAATTTTTTTTGCAGAAGACATTTTTCTATACTCCAGATATATAGATGACACTTTACTGATATGGCAGGGATCACCTGCCATATCAGTGGAGTGGAGTGGAGTGGAGGATTTTGAGAAGGAGACAGTAGCTATCTTACATAGGTTGAAAGAGAGGGAATATAAGCCATGGTTAAAAACCAGAGCTTTAGTAAATTTAAAGGGAAGGGAAAAAAACACCCTGCTAATGTTCAAAACTCTTAGTACACACAACACAAACTTTCCCTTTTTTTTTTCCCCCACTTTCAATACAGTTTATATGAACGGGTTACAAATTAAAAAAAAAAATATCACCTAACTAAAGGGTGAACCTGTACTAACAACAACTTAAGGATGGATGAAATTTTCGCTTCTAGACACAACCTTGGAAATGTTTTTTTCCCCCAAACCTCTTCACCCACTAAAAAACACAGATTTTAGGGGTTTCCACAAATTTTGGAAGTAATGAGGTAGTAAGTAAAAGGTTAAAGCAATCATTTACCTCTCTAGTTACGGCAAAACTTACCCCACAAAATTTTTCCCTAAATTGTCATACCACTTTGTTTTTACTGAATGGTGTGAACATTGCCCCTTGCAATAATTTTTTGCACTACAGACTTTACCACAAAACAGGAACATGTGCATGATATTAAAACCCCAGAAAAAATCTCCTGAAGCGCTAGGCATTTTAAAGAGGTACACCAAGCAATTTGCATTTTTTTTAGAGTCCGAGCCCTGAGAGGGTCAAAAACCTCACGGGGAGGGTTTCCCCTTACCAATCGTGGGCAAAAGGATCCTCAACCCTTTCACTGCTATCCGCAGGGGGTTTAATTTTAGATCGGGTCCCTTTTATTTATATTTTCTTCTGCTTTTTTTTCCGTTAAGTACATTATATTTGTTTATTTTTCATGATTTAGATAGATTTTAATTTTTGTATAGTATACATTTTTTAAAACATGTTTTAATGTTGGGAATTAGAAGGGTTTAAATTTCAGTGCATTTTTGTGATCTGGGAGGGGGATTTAAAGGTTTTTTTCATACTCTTTTTAGTTACGATTAAAATCCCTGATATGGCCGAAACGCCAATTTTGTAGCTATCACTTTAATTTTTTTTTTATCCACCTCAAAAAAGTGGGGTTTTTTTTTTTGGATCATATTTGGATTATATCTGGAGCACGAGTGCCGGAACAAGCTTTGTTTCATCACATTAAACACTTAATTAACCCCTGGATGTAAATTGCGCAAAAGAATTGAGCAACCAAAAACTACCAGCTTTGTAGTGTATTACTATGGCGTGTATTTTACGGTACACAGCAAGAGAAAAACTTGTAATTAACCTTCGGTTTTGAATTATGCTACAGGCCAAATGTCTTTTTTGGCGATGAAAAAGACGGTTTCTTTTAGTCACCACAACAGCAGAACAACGCTTAATTAACCCCTGGGTGTAAATTGCGTAAAAGAATTGAGCAACCAAAAATGAAGTGGTATTTGGATTGTAAAAATGCTGTTTCTTTAAATGAATACAACAGGAACAGGCTTAGATAACCTTTGGATATTCAATGTGCTGTGAGCAGATAGCATTAAAAATGTATATGCAGCTGCATTGGACGCACACTGGACTTCATTTCCAATACCCCACAAAATCAGAATTAGAACGTTAAGAGAAGCCGTCTCTGAGACAAGCTGTGACACCCCCCAAAAATCGCTGTATAAAAATGAGTTCTTTAGTAAAAGGTATCATTAGCAGCCGTGGCAGCACCTTCCCTAATCAGTACAGTGAGAGCGGTATGAGCTCCCAGCGTCACACCCGGACTTATATAGTGCGGTGACGTCGCAGAATCCCCTGGTCTCTGATTGGCTTCATCTCTGCACATGTCATGTAGGCTATGCCCTTCTTCCTCCCAGAGTTCTTTGCCCCATGTAACGCCATGTGCTCGCAGCCATTTTATCAATCAAAAGCACACTTCGTTCACGCGAAGTACCCCAAATTTCGACTTCGTTCTGAACCGAAGTTTTCCTGAAATTCAAAACGAATTCCACTTCGTTAGAATCAATTCGTCCATCTCTTATTATGACATTACATGCTGTGCCCCCTAATTTTGATAGTACCACACACTGTAATCCCTGACTGTAATAATGCCACAAACTCTGCCCCCTGAGGAAAAAAGTATAATAAGGCTGCATGCTTTGACCCCTAACTATAATAGTGCCACCCACTGTGCCTCTGAATATAATAATGCCACATGTTTAACCACTTCACTATAACAGTGCCACACAATGGGCCACATGTATGAAAACTATTTTAGGTCTAAAACTCACTTTTTTGCCCATAGTAAACTATGGGCAACAAAGTGAGTGTTAGACCTAAACAGTTTTCATACATGTGGCCCAATGTGCTCTCTAAACAGCCTTGAATTTTGGCTAATACTGAAATTAGACTAGTTTATACAGAAGCAATTAGCACTGGTTTGACCAAGGATGGTTATTTCAGCTCCTATGAGGCTATGTTCACATCCAGTTTTTTGACAAGCGCTTTAGTATGTGAAATATATATAAAAAGACACATATGCATGTTTTTCTCATCTGACATGAAATCAGAATAAACCTTACCCGTTTTAGGTCAATTAAGATTACTAAAATTATTTCTATTTGCCAAATGCAGAATAATGGGAGAGAGATTTTTTAAGGCATTTTTATTGCTTTCTGCAAAGTCAAACATTTACATTCACTAGGATTGCTATCTGTTTAAACAATTTGGGACAGCACATAGTCGGGTTCATATTTGGGTGCAATTTCCAGATACCTGAAGGTGCCTCATTCATCTGTACAAACAATTATACGCAAGTACAAACAAGATGGGAATATCCAGCCATCATACTGCTCAAAAAGGAGATGGGTTCTGTGTCTCAGAGATGAATGTGATTTGGTCCAACATGTGCATTTCAATCCAAGAACAAAAGCAAAAGACCTTGTGAAGATGCTGGCGGAATCTGATAAGCTTGTGTCATTATCCACAGTGAAATGAGCACTGTATCAACATGGACTGAAAGGCCACTAGGCCAGAATGGAGCCATTACTCCAAAAGAAACACATACAAAAATTTTGGAGACATGTCCTGTGGTCTGACAAAACTAAAATTGAACTGTTTGGCCATAATGACCATTGTTATGTTTAGAGGAAAAAGAGAGAAGCTTGAAAGCCTAAGAAAACCATCCCAACTGTGAAACACAGGGGAGGCAACATTTTGTTGTGAGGCTTTGTTTCTGCAGGAGGGACTGGTGCACTTCACAAAATAGATGGCATCATGAGGAAAGAAGATTATGTGGCAATACTGAAGTAACATCTCAAGACATCAGCCAGGAAGTTAAGGCTTAAACGGAAATGGGTCTTCCAAATGACCATTGACCCGAAGCATACTGTCAAACTAGTTACAAAGTGGCTTAAGGATTACCAAGTCAATGTTTTGGAGTGGCCATCACAAAGCCCTGATCTCAATCCTATTGAAAATGTATGGACAAAGCTGAAAAAGCAGGTGCGAGCAATGCGACCTACAAACATGGCTCAGTTACACCAGTTCTGTTCTGTCAAAATTCCTACCACCTATTGTGAGAAGCTTGTGGAAGGATAACCAAAACATTTGACCCAAGTCATATTGTTTAAGGACAATGCTACCAAATACTAGTGAAATGTATGAAAACTTTTGACTTTGCAGAAAGTAATAAAAATACCTTACAAATTCTCTCTGTCATTATTCTGGCATTTAGCCAATATAAATAATTTTGGTAATCCTAATTGACCTAAAATGGGTAAGGTTTATTCTGATTTCATGTCAGATTGTGAGAAAAACATGCATATGTATCTTTTTATATAGTGTATAGTGTGTAAATTTCTGGTTTCAACTGTAGATGTAGACCCAATGATCTATTAAGCTAGTGCATGTGTCTTTAACTCCTTAACGACCGCCCACCACCTTTTGACGGCGGGCATTTCAAGTCTACAGCGACGTCTTTGGCGTGCTGCGGA